>NAVB01000755.1:0-10086 GCA_002179805.1 Acanthamoeba lenticulata
AGGGAGGGCGAAGCCTCACAAGCCGGTTGGGCGGATGATTTTGGGAGGGCAGGGCGTCGTGGGTGTGCGTCGGGGACTCGGCCACGAGGATCGCCGTGGACATGATCGCCGACACGTGCAAGGGGCGCGCCTTTGGCCTCCCCGACCGCCTGTCCTTCCTCGACACCCGCCACCGTGCGGCTCCCCTTTTCCTTTTTTTCTTTCTTCACACGCACGCGCGCATACATAGACACACACACACACACATACGCACGCACCGCTCGCCCACTCGAGCCATTGTCGGTGACGAGAATTCGCGACTCTTTAAGGTCTTGTGGGACGTCTTCTTGACCGGTCAACTAATTATCGCAAGATCTTTGGGCTTTTGGGGGGCGCACACAGCCAACCTGCTGTGGGTGCGGCCGATGAAGGAGTTCCTGGCGCAGGAGATCACCCTCTACAACCACTTTGCCCGGCTGCCGTCGGTCTTCATACCGGAGCTCGACACCAAGGCCTCCAAGCTGGTCTCCATCAACCACCTCGCCGAGTGTGCGCCTCTCTTCTTCTTCTTCTTCTTTCTTCTTCTTCATTTGTTGCAGCATCGATCTCCGAGTCAGTTGTGGCCACCGATCGGTGGATGGTGATGATGATGAATGTGACATTGTGATGGCGGTGATGGTCGCAGCATTCCTGGCGGGCCTGCAGGCCGACTTTCCGCAAACGATCCACACACTGCTCCGCTCCGGAGACAAGCTCTCGCTCCCGCCTCCCCGCCCCTCCGACACGCGACACTACTGCCCCCTCTGCCACTGGTTCCCTTCCCCTCCCACTGCAGCCTTTCTCTCTCTCTCTCTGTCTTTTCTCTCTCTTTTCTTCCCCCCAAAGAGGCGCCGATATATTATCCTCATCCTCATCCTCATCCTCATCCTCATCCCCTCTCCGGGGGCACCAGCGCGCTGAGCCCGGCAGACATCAAGGTGGCGGCGAGCCAGGCCGCGGCGCCCATCGTCGGGCGGCAGGAGGGCAGCTGCAGCCGCGAGGGCGATGACGATGAGAGAGCCTGCGCCAAGGATGGGGCCTCTTCGGGCGACGCCTGCTGCGGCGGCGGTGGCGGATGCGGCTCCCGCAGTGGTGGTACGTACACACACACACACACGCACACGCTTCCTCGCAGGCGGCACACGTGTGCCCCATGCGCAACACCCTGTGCGAGCATGTGTGCTTTTTATTCTTGTTTGTGATTTATTGATTCATGCGGTTTGATTTTTTATCGCAGAAGGCGCGGGCGAGGCGAGAGCGGAGGTGGTGCGCCACAGCGCGTGCTACGGGTGCCGGAAGCTTTTGGCCGAGAGCGAACCAGCGCTCCTCCCGCCCTTTGTCGGGCAGGCGAGCACCGCCCTCTCCCGCTCTCTTCGCCTCCGGTTAGTGGCCTCCCTTCCTCATTCCTCCTCTTCGCCCTTTCCGTGTGTGCGGGGGGGGGGACCTCACGGAAGGCTGCTTGCTTGGGGGGGGGAGGAGAAGCAGAGAGGAGATCAGCAGCTTCCTTCTGGACGACGATGACGACAGCGAGGGAGAAGAGAAGGCGGGCTCACTCGAACCCGTGTAGGTCGCTTCTTGCCGTTGGTCGTCGACCCAAAACGATGGCAGCACGTGTGTGTGCTACGCGTAACAAAAGAAGAAAGGCGTGACCATCAGCCTCCCCCCTCCCATTGACGTCAGTTTTCTTGGGGGCCCTGTTCTTTCTTGGGGGCCCTGTTTTCACAACGAGGCACGCGGGCGGCAAATGCACGGGAAGTCGGCCTGGTGGTGTCACGCTCAGAACCCATTCATGAAGTCAGTGGCGGGTAGTGCCGCAGTAGCAAGACGAGAAGCGCACACCGCCCCCACGAACGCGATGAGCTCAGGAATGTACGTTGTGTGCCGATGCAGGAGGCCCGTGCCTCGGCACTGGCACCAGCACCTGGGGGGTGGACAAGAAGAAGTCTCCATCACGCTGTGTGGAGTCACCTACGTCCACACCAATATGACGCCAGAGGCTGAAGGAAAGACTCGAGGAGGCCTCGACTTGCTCCAGCAAGCCATCGTCGTCGCCGTCAATCATCAAGGTGACCACTGTTTGCTCATCTTCAGTTGTATGCCCGGACACTCTCCCTCATGTCTGCCGGCTCTTGTCTGTTCATTTCTTCCGATTGCAGGGAGGTTCCGCAATTCCCCAGCCAAATGGTGGCTGCAACTCTACGAGGACTTGCAGCGGGAGATCGACTCGGTGCCAGCCTCCTACAACAGCCCCAACGACCTACGTAAAGTTTACCGCAACCAAATGGACAAGTGGCACTGTTTAAACCTGGTACTGCTGATAACTGATGGGGCACCTCTTGTCCTGGTGACTGACCTCTCAAGGCTTGTGCGTGCGTGCAGCCGGATGACCAATGGGACACGTTTGTCGCTTCTGGCCCAGGCGGATCAGAGAGTGACCTCTCCTCCCCCTCTTCTTCTTCTTCAGGAGAGAAATGGGTTTGGCCAAGTGGCAGGCTACGGCGGACGAGAAGCGAAGATTTCCTGGGCCCCTACTCGGCACCCAAGGGCTCAGCTAGGCGCTTCGTACAAGCTCCTTCCTCCACAAGCCCGAACATCGCTCGAGGTCCCCGGAAGGCTCAGCGCAAGCGTCGCCGAGAGGCGAACCCTGAACTAGACCGCGGCGATGTCATTGATGAGTGCGACGACGTCACCAGCTCCGACTTCGAGATGCGCATGGTTGCCTACGAGAAGCTACAGCGCAAGTTGGCCAAGAAGAGCGCTCGACTTTGGGACCAGCAGCTCCAGGAAATCGAGGAGCAGCACCGGAAACTGGAGCAGATGCGAGTTTGCATCACCACCAAAACTCACGGAAAGAAGAGAACAGCCAGGCTTTCTTCTTCTTCCTCCTCCTCTTCCTCCCATGTGACCTGAAGAACACCAAGGATAGTTGGAGAGAATGAGAGAGAGAGGTTGTGAACTTCACTCTTGATCACTCTTTGAAAGGAAACAAGGCAGACAGACGAATGTGCAGCGCTTACTCAGGCGCACCGTAACACGTTTCCGCAAGGGAGGACGCGCGTGAATCAACATGTCGAGAAGATCCCGGGAAGTAACTGCAGGCGTGAAGGCCTGTCCAGAACCGGCACACCAGCCAGTTATCCCACTCGCAGCAGCAGCCGCAGCATAAGCATGCCTCGAGAGCTCCAGGTAGTGGCGTGTAAATGCTCCAAACCAATCCCTCGCAAGTGGCAGGACCACAGGCCTGGGTGCACCCTCGTGCAAGTGCGCCTAGGCGGGGTGACGTACGACCTGGCCCTCCCTGGCGCTGTTTCTGATTCGTCCCGTACGGGTAACGGCTTCGATGTCCTGCAACTGGCCCTTGTCGTGTCCACCAACCATCAGGGTAAGGCCTGCGCAACAGCCAATAACCACCAACGACCAGCAACATGCACCACAATGGACTCAATGCACGAGACACGAAGCAGGACCTAAACTGCGCGCCGACTGGGAGAGGCTGCGACAGGACTTTGAGGCGATTTTCGGCCCCCAGGTGCCGAAGAGCTGGCGGCGGGCGGGTGAAATGGGGCGATCCTTCCAGGCCCAGATGACGAAGTGGCGCACCCTCGCGCTGGTGCGCCACTGCTGCTCTCACCTACCGACTATTCAGTGGTGGCTTACGCACGCACGCACGCACGCACGCACGCACGCACGCACGCACGCACGCACGCACGCACGCACGCACGCACGCACGCACGCACGCGCTACATAAAATGCACACTTGCTACGCAGCCTACAGACCGCAAGTTCTGGTCCGCCCACGTGGTCGCCGCTGACAACCAACGCCGACCTCCTCCTCCTCCTGCCTCCTTGGCCAAGCCTCGGGCTGGCCGCACGAGGAAGCGCCGCCGCCTGCTGATCGACGAGGAGGCGAGCACGCCCCGCATCCTGGTCACCATCAAGTCCGAGAGCGAGGGCGACGACCGCGACGACGCGGGAGAAAGTGGAGGGAGGAGGAATGAAGATGAGGAGGAAGACGAAGACGAAGAAGAAGAAGATGATGTGGACGAGGACGAGGAGGAGAAAGAGGAGGATGACCGGAGGTCAGAGGAGTCTGACGATGACGACGACGATGATGATGATGAGGACGACGACGCTTCCGGGGTAACGCCGATGGAAGAGTTCCGGCGGGAGATGGAGGAGATGGCCCGCCAGACCAAGGCGCACTATGAGGGCCGCCTCCGCCGAATGCGGGAGCAGGCCCGCAGCGTGAGTTGGATGTCCCGTCACGTCGCCGCCCGCCTCCGTGCCCGCAGGTCTCGCCCTCCGGATCAGTGATCACGACGACGACGACGAGGAGGAGCGTGCCTCGCGCCCCCTCCAGCCGACCAGCCGACCCGAACCCTCCTCCTTTCGCCCACCCGCGACTCCAATCCCCCCCCCCCCAATACATATGTGTGTGTGTCCTGTTCATACCCCCGGCCCCGCGCCAAAGCTCAACGCGATGGTGATGATGGTGGCCAACGCGTCAATTTGCACCAATCACGAGAGACCAGGAGGGGTTGTTTTGGAAGGGGGGGGGGGGCACGCAAACATCAGGAGGAGGAGGAGGAGGAAGGCCGGACGAGGGTGGCTACGGTGCCATCCTCGAGTCCAAAGTAGGCTGTACGTACGTACGTATGTGTGTGTGTGTGTGTCGAGGCACGTAAGATTTGGGGCTTTGGGGGGACGGAGATGGCGGAAACGCCCAGCAGCAGACGAGAGAGGAGAGGTGGGTCGCGGCACCTTTTTCGGCCATGTCGATGAAGAGGCCCGTCTCTACGACGCCCGCCAGGAGCTTCAGGCGCGTGTGGAGGCCCGCTGGGTCGTCGATGGTCCCAAAATCGACGTCAACAATGAAGTTGCCGTTGTCGGTGACGCACGGCCCGGCCTTGGCCGGTTCGCCCATGCGCAGAACGGGCCGCCCGCCTGTGCCGCCGTCGTAGGACGGGATCCCCACGCGCCCACGGTCAGCTGATCGATGATGATGACGACGACAACGGAGAAGAAGAAGAAGAAGGAGAAGCAGAAGAAGAAGGACTCAAGGGAGAGGGAAAAGACTGGGGAAGAGGACGGCGATGATCACCAAAGGCTTCAAACTTGCGCATGAGGGGCTTGTAGGCGACGGGGATGACCTCGATGGGCACGCCTTTTCGCCACTTCTCGCCCAGCTTCGCGGACTGCTTGCGGTAGTCGGCCACTACGACAAACTGCAGATGAAGGGAGCGGAGGAAACGTGTGAGCGAGCACGCCCGCCACAAGGGAGCCCGATTGAGAGGGGGGGGGGCACGAGAGGGTGTGCGGACCTGCTTGGCATTTACAGCAACGATCTTCTCCTGTGTGCAGCAACCACCACCGCCCTTGATGAGCTGCAAATTGGCATCCACTTCGTCCGCTCCGTCGATGGCCACATCGATCTCAGGGTGTCTGTCATGCACGACGGCACGTCAGTAAAGGAGGCACATCCGTCACGATTCGGAGCTTTTTCGTGTACATTACCGCGCGAGATCACCGAGCTGCAAGAGGCCGTGGGGTGCGTCTTGGATCAACTGCGTGGCCTGGAAAGAGGTAGGAATGCACACAACTTGCCTCTGCTTGCTACTCTTAGAGGCCCTGGAGTTGGTCACAACCTCTACAAGGCGCTCCACAGCATAAACGACTGTGGAGCCGCTGCCTACACCGACCACGAGGGGGGCCTCCTCTTGGCTCTGGAGATGCGGGACTACGTAGTCGTCCACGGCAGCGTGCGCCGCCTTCTTCTTCGCTTGCTCGACCAGCGACATGTTGCACTAGTGCTTAAACTTGCTGTGCGGGCCGCGCTGGCCAACCCCCGCGATTTGGCCAGCCAAGACCAGCCCGGGACCCAAAAGAACGACTGGCCCCCCGGCCCCTTCGTTCTTCTGCCGAAAGCTTCACCCTTCTCCGGTCGAGCTCTCCGATCACGCCGTGCGACGCGGCGCAAGGTGAAACTGGGTCTCGCGTTCAACACTCATCACACGGCGCACGCAGGTGCACCTGTGTAAAAGCAACCCAAGTGTGAGACCAGTATTACCACTCCGCCCGTGCCCGCCCAAACCTCACTCACGACCAGCACACGTCGGTACCACAGACCTTTCTCCTCTTCCCTGTCCCCACCAAAAAGCTTTTCTTTTTTTTCAAACTTGAACCCGAGGGCGAGGCGGACCTCGAGTCGCTTGGTCCACCGAGCTCCAGCTGGTCTCCCTACGGCTGGCGGCTATCTCGGGGCGGGCTCTGCGTACCTTCGCGTCTCTTCCCCGCCAAAAGGCGACACAGCGACTCCGGATTACCGGAATTTCGTGAAGCGCAAAAACGGTTGGGGCACTCTAAATTATTGGGAGGGTTGGGCTTATCTGCTGATAGGGGCATACTCTTGAAATTTCGCCCAATGTCGGCATTTAATGCACTGCATCTGCTTTTGGCGGGAGATAGCGAGAATCGCGTGGAAAGTTAGCTGTGGCTGCCGCTCAGCGGCGTGAAGCGAAAAAGATCTTTCTCTCCGCCTTCCGCGCCAACCGACTCGTCCGCTGCTTTCTCACCCAGCTTTTCTCTTCTCTCGCATCCACCTCACATCTACAGAAAGGTCGACATCTGCGCGAACCAACCCCAGAATCGACTTCTTGTGCGAAGACCTCGACGATCTTCTTTCGTTGTTGTATTTGTTTTTTTGTTTATTCAAATCGCATCATCATCGAACAAGCAAGATGAACGTCGTGCGAGCATCCTCCCTTTCCGAGGCCAACATCACCTCCCCCATCCTCTTTCCTTCTCCCTCTGTGCAGTCACGAAAACCGCACACGGCTTCTCAGCTTACGACAGCAGCGCGAGCCAAACCTCAAATCGCCTGCCCTATGCCTCTCAAGGTGCCGTACGCGTCGACCAAGGCGGCTTCTCAGCCTCCTCTCAAGCAAGACTCCCCCAACGACTTCCTCGATAGTCGGGACGAGTGGGAGGAGAGGAATGTGCTCTTTGATGACAGCATCGGCTACGCGGGAAACCTCTCCTCATCTACCGACGACGGCGAATCACTCATCAACCTCATCGAGGCTGAGTGGGAGCTTGAGCAGATCTTCCGCACAGCTCCCACCGCCGCGACCAACCCCCACAAGCGCCGATTTGCGTGGACGTTGAACGAAGAGGACCCACTCGACTCGGAGGAAGAAAGTTCATCTTGGATGCTTGTTGAATATGACGACCTCCCTCGACTGGGCTTCTCGCCTCAAAGCAGGATGGAGAAGGAGGAGGAGGAGGCGATATCGGCTCCTTCTTTGCTGCCTTCGCCTCTCTGCGTTGTCCCGCCGTCTCGCGCGAGGAACCCTGTCCCGCTCAACACGCCCTTCCAGGCCTCCCCGTCCTCGTCGTCCTCCTTCCTCGTCGACCGGCAGCCCGCCCGCCGCGACCTGTACACGAGCAGCCCCTTCTTCGGCGCGGACCCCAACAGCCACTCAGGCTACGCGCTCACGGAGGACTATGGCCTCCACGTCATCGAGCAGCGCCTGGAGGACTGCACGTTGCTCTCCCCTTCATCTTCGTCGGCTCTGGCCGTTCCGCCGTCGTCCCCCTCGTCGGCGGCTCTCGGCGGACACACGCGCAAGCGCAACCGCAGCTACTCGGATAGCATGCTCAAGCGCGATGGCGTGAGCGACGTCGCCAACAACCTCGTCGTCGTCTCCTAAGGCCTCGCGTCCTACATAACGAGGAGCACGAAGAGCGCGCCCTTGCCCCTGCCTCGCCACACCACGCCGTCACCACCATCACCACTTACCTTTGTAAAGCACACTCCCGTCACCACCAGCGTCCTCCCTCTCAGTCTCGCTCTACTCCTCGCGGCATCGGCCCACCTGTGCGACTAGTTCCTCCACTCTCGTCCTCCACTGCCTTTCTCTCTCTCTCTTCAAAGACCGCCCTGTGAATAGCACCGTCTCCTCCTCCCTTCCCAGTTATAAATATTGTGAATACTTTGTAAGCAGCAGCTCAAATGAATCTACTCGTGTATAGCCTCCTCCTCCTCTTGTGCCTTCTTCTTGCCCCCTTTCTGTTTCTCTGCACCCCTTGCGTTTGCAGCAAAACCTCTTCTGGTCTTGGGGGTGCGTGCAAACAACACCAGTTCTAATGGTCGAAGAGAGAAGCCAATCCTGGCGGAACTGAAGTTCGTGACCAAATACAAACCCTGGGTCTCTGCACCCTCACTACTCACTTGGCCGAAAGCATCACGCCCTACATTACTAGGCCTGGTGGTCAGCAACAATCGCGGTCACCAGGCCTATTACTTTGTGGTGGGCGATGCTCTGAAGCTTGTGCCTAACGATCGCTGGCACGATTACAGCCAGGGACAAATGTCAACTTTCCACCGAAACCATAATGTGCCTGCGGGGCAGCACGACACACGCCAGCATTCTTGCCTCCTTTTTTCGATGGAATGGGAAAGTCACTTGCAGGCACGCGTGAGAGGTGAAGGAAGGATTTCCATCAGGAGCAGTCAGAGTGGCGGAATGCCCACAGAAGCCGCTGGCCGGTGGTGATGCATAGCAGCAGCCCAAACACCGCAAACGACCACGGCAGCAGGTGCGGTGGTCCCCCTGTGTTGGACCACGCCGCCCCGGCAGCAGTCAGGTTTGCAGAAAAGTGGGGCACCACCCCGATCGATATACCAACAAAGAGGGAGTAGAACACGACGGTCTCGGCTCCTTCAATTAAACACACCACGGGCCCGTTTTGCCCTGCTCGCACCACCCACCGAACGCAGCGCTGAGAGTCTTCCCTTTGAAAGGGAGGGGGGGGGAGCGAAGACGAAAGGGGGTTGAAGAAGTAGAGCGTGCCTCGCGTGTCTTGTCTATTCCGCTTGTCCAAAATGCCGCTGAGTGCGAACAAAGACGTCGCATTGATGAAGTGGGCTCCCTGTCCGCCAGCCAAGTGCATCATCAACCTGACGCCCTGTGGCCACTTCGGGGCAGCAAAGCGGGGGGGGGAGGGCACCATGAGGAAAGCGAGGCTGAGAAGGAGCCAGAAGAGAGGGCTCCACGACCCGTCGGCACTTCGTAGCGCACAGCCTGAAAGGACGGCCGAGGCTCCTCCATCACCGCCACGCCCACGTCCGTCGAGTTCATGTTTGGGGGATGGGAGGGAGGAAGTGATGTACCGACGGCTGAGGTGCAAGTGGAAGTGACTTGGTTGAAGGCCAAGTCGATCGGGATGGTTGTGCAAACAATGGCAGTGCAGACGCTGCTGAGGTAGCCGCTGAAACCAGTCCGCTGAGCAAGCTGACGTGCCGCCGCTCCGCCCACGCCGTCAACCGCTCGGTGAAGCCACCAGAGCACAAGCGCCACGCTGCGCTGTCCCTCCAGACAAAAGTGCCCGGCCAGCACGCCCAGCGCAAACCCGACGAGGGTCACAATAGGCGGGGCCACGTGGCCCAGGCCTGCCACGCCGAGCACCACGGGCCGCAAGAAGCGCTCCAGCAGAGGGCGGAGCTCTCTGTCCCACATCAATCTCTAACGCTATTCGATAAATGCATGAATTAATTTGAATTACATTTATTTCGCGTTTTTCCAGCTCAACCCAAAACAGCAAATAAATTGCCAAAAAAGAACAAACAAGAAAAGAAGAAAAAAAACCAAACGTTGGCTCAGTGACCGAGCCCGTTGCTGCCCACAACGTGGATCAAGTAGTGGTAGATGAAGGGCCCTGCACAATCCCCCCAACACATTCATAAAAACCGTCAACAGCTGCCAGCAGGCACGAAAGAGGGGCCGAGCCGAGCCGAACCGCTGACGAAGAAGGCGTCAAAGCGATCGAGGATGCCGCCGTGGCCTGGGAAAAAGACGCCCGAGTCCTTGACGTTGCCTATGCGCTTGATGAGGGACTCGATCGCGTCGCCAAAGATACCCAGGCAGCTCGTCAGCAGCGCCAGCCCGATGTAGTGGATCGTGTCGTATGGCGGCAGCCTGAGGCACATCCCCCCCCCCAATACCACCACCGCCACCGCCGAGTTGCGCACACGTCAGCGCCCGACAGGCCACCATGGACCCCCCCCCC
>NAVB01000756.1:0-10462 GCA_002179805.1 Acanthamoeba lenticulata
GTCGATGAGGACCTGCTGATGGGCCGCGTTGAGGGGCTCCTTGAGGGGCACCCACCAGACGGGCGAGTTGCCATGGTACTGATGCACCCGCTCCTTGAAGCGGAAGATGTTGATTCCGGAGTCGGCCGTCTCCTTGAAGGCGTCCTGGAATCTGCGCGCCGCCATCAACCCCGCGCCTCAAGCTTCAGCGCCAGCAGAGACCTTCTTCTTCTTCGTCATGAGGATGACTCTGACGAAGACGAACCGGTTGAAGTTCTTGGTGAGCTCGACGATGTAGAGCTCTTGCTCCTGCGTCCACTTGTTGGGCAGGTAGACGGCGAGGCCCACGTGGCTGTAGGGCGTGTTGGTGATCAGCTGGCAGGCCGCCGACAGCACGCCTGTGGATAACCGCCGCCGTGGACACGACATTGCAGCCATTTCAGTCGTTGAACAACTCGGTGGAGAAGCATGAACGAAGAGGCCAGGGGACATACCGGTGCCTGAGTAGACGACGAGGTCGCCGGTCTTGATCTGGCCGATGCAATCCGTGTAGTTGTAGATGTGCGGGCCAGGACCCGGCGGACGCGATTCCTGTGAACGAGGCACGAAGCGTGAATTCCTGAAATACCAAGCTGGGGAAAGAACGAACACGAAGAACGAAAACGACGAAGGATAGACATACCATGAGGAGGGAGTAGTAGACACGGACTTCGACCTTGCCCTGGGGATCCTCGCTCTCTCCAGCCTTTTTCTTCTTCTTGTCGCTCACCTGGAGTTCATACTCGCCAGCCACCACAGTGTCCTGCTTGAGGTCGTCAACCTTGATCTCGTACGTGCCCCTGCGCCCCAGAATCAATGTCAGTGACAAGAGTTGCCCAGACTTTTCTCTTCGTCTTAAGCGCGGCGCACAAGAGGGACTGTTAACAATCATTCTACGTACGCGATTTTGCCGCTCTTGTCGGTGATGGTGAGCTCCAAGTTGCTGCTGTCCGGGACACTGCAGTTGCAAAACAAGTTTACAATTAGTTTCTATTGTTTTAATACAGCAAAAAAAGAAAAAAAAAACTTGTCTGTCTCGGGCGGGTGGTGTGATAGAGGGAGACATACGCGAAGAAGAATTGCGGCCAGCTGGACTCCTTGGTGACGAACTTCTCCCACTCCTTGGTCTTCTTCTTGAGGGCTACCTTCTTGGTCACCTGGCATGTGTAGATCTCTTCCTTTACGCCCGGTAGAGACGCCGAAACCACTAGATTATTCACCCCCAACCACGTTGGTTAATCTTTCTCTTCGTCTGAAATCGTAGTTGGCGTCGTAGAGCTGAAGGTTGACTGATGTGACAACAAGCTGGGATACAGACAGAGGTAGAGCACTGGGGAAGATCTTCTCAGTGATGAAAAAGGTGGAAAATGCGTACCCACGCCCAGAAGCTTCTCAGGCTTCTCGTCCCAGATGCCCTCCATGCTGTCCTCCTTCAATTTACCTCCTCTGTTCAACATCTTGGCGAAGAATCTCCACTAATCACCTATTTGTTCTTGCGGGCCTCAACGTTGAAGCTTTCTTCTTCTTCAAAGCGTTCACCTAGAGGGCTTGGTCAGTGGTTCAGGGCCGATCGTTCTGTTTGAGGCACTTGGCCTCCTTCCTCGCTCTGGCGTTCAGGCACAAGGACGCCAGAGCTCCAAAATGAATTAATTCACGCCAAAATAATTGATATTAATTTGTGTCGACCATTGTTGTTGCTTGGTTGCCACATGATCCCCACACACGCGCTGAAAGCTGAACCTTGTTGATTCTTGTTCTTGTTTTGTACATATAAAAAACCTGTAGGGCAAGCTGTTGCTGGTGGTATCAAACGGCCTGCTGGTGGTGGAGCTCGCGGATCTTGGCCAAGATGAGCTTGCGCGGACCGATGGGGATGCCCATCTGGAGGAGATCGTCGGCCTCGAGCAGCAGGAAGGCATCGTAGTTGATCTCCTCCTGCGCAAACACCGTCCCGTACTTGGCCAGATTGAGCTCGGTCAGGACGGCATCGATCTGGGCGTCGATTTCCTGGTGCCCAACGGCGATCGGTGGTGCGAGGGACGAGACCGACGACATCAGGTTGGTGGGCGGCGGCGACACCGGGTTGGCCGAGGGCGAGACCGCCCTGTAGGAGGTCGACGCGTAGGCCCCGCGAGGCGAGAGCGGCATCTGCGGAATTCGGCCAGCGCCGCCCCGCGGGGACAGCGGTGCTCCGCCGGCGGACGCGTCCTCGAGGTCCAGGCCCGGACGCAACTCCGTGGAACCGCGCCGCGAGTTGCTCCGAATGAACACGTTCTCCTTCTGCTGGGCCTCGTACTTGGCGATCATCTGTTTGGATTCAGTTCATCACGTGAGATCGTACGAACCGGCGAGAACACACACACAACACACGAGAAGGAGCGCACCATCTGCTTGTAGGCCGTGATGGCGTCGGGCGTCGACGGGAGCGACGCGGCGACCGTGTGATGCCTGCGGTTGAGGATTCAGTCAAGTGTGGTGTCTAGAGGGACGGGGATGATGTGTGAGACGCACCAGTCAGACTTCATCTCAATCGTGCGCGAGCTCTTGTCGTCGCGGCCCGCGAGTCGCTTGGACGAGAATTTCTTGACACGGGCTGTGAGCGGCGACGAGCTGACCTCGGTGAAGTAGGTCCTGTACGACGTCTTCTTGCCCCAGCTCTTGTTCTTCTTCTTGTGCTTCTCGCGCTCGCCCGTCTCGTGGCCTCGGGTCGACGTGGTCGGGCTCAGCGGCGGCTCCGGCGGCAGGGCGGGCTCATCGCCCAGGAACGACTTTCCGCACATGCCGCAGAACTTTTGCATGCCAGTACCGTCGGTCGCCGTCCCGCAGGCCGGACAGAACCGCAGCGCTTGGCCCGCGCCGGTCGAGTTGCCAGCCGAGGTCGAAGCCGGGTCGGCGCCGGGCACCGCCAAGGGCGTGGTGCCAGCGGCCGCGGAGGCGGCAGAGGCCAAGGCCGAGTTGAGCATGTGGTCCAGCACGGCGGAGCCGATCTGGGTCGAGTGGCGGCTGCCGCTGCTCGACTGCCGGGCCCACGTCTGCCGCCGGATTTGGGACAGGCGCAGCGACGCGTTGGACGACGGGTGGCCGCAGTTGTCGCAAAAGTTGAAGGTCGGGTACTCGTAGGTGTGGCTGCAGTGGCCGCACCGGACGAGCCGCTTGGCCTCTTCGTCGATGCTCTTGGGCCGCTGCGTCGCTCCGCCAGCCGCCGCGGCGAGCTCGTCCTCCCCATCATCCGTCGCAGCTTGCTGTGGCTCCTGTTGCTGCTGGACGCTTTGCTGGAGCTGGAGGAGCATAGCCGTGATGGACCCGGGGGCCGGCGTGCCGTCGGCGCCAGCGGCGGGCGCGGGCGCGGGCTCGTCGGGCGGAGCGCCGTAGGCCTCGCCGCACATGGGGCACTCGGTGAGCGTCGGGTACTCGTAGGGCTGGTCGCACAGCGAACACTCGACCTGCCGCGGGCCCTGTTCCTCCTCCTCTTCCTCGTCTGCCGCAGCATAGGGCTCGCCGCACATGGGACAGGCCTGGCTGGTCGGGAAGGCAAAAACGTGGTCGCACAGCGAGCAGACCACATCACTCGCTTGGCCTTCAGACTCAGGTTGAAGCTCAGGCTCGGGCTGAAGCTCGGGTTCAGGCTCATGTGGAGGTTCAGGCTCGGGCTCCACAGGCACGACGACCTCTTCTGACACCAACGTAGGAGAAGTAGGCTGAGGCGAGTAGGGCACGGGCAAGCTTATGGCGGCGGTTCGGCGGTCGGGTTGGCTGTTGACGTTGGAGCGGGAGTTCTTCAGCTGGGCGCGTATCGACGAACCTTCTATGACGGGCGCGGGCGCAGTACGTTCCCCGACCACGGGCGCGAAGACTGTAGTCGATCGTGTAGCAGGGGTTGCTGGTGAATATGGAGAAGATGGCGACGGTAAAGGAGACGAGGACGGAGAGGAAGAGGAAGTTGAAGAGGAAGGGAGAGGCGGTTCAGGCAGGGAGGCTCCAGGACGGGGCGGGGGGGCGCCCCGCGTAGAAGAAGATGCAGAGGGTGAGGATTCGAATCGGGAGGCGAGGTCTCTGATCTTGGAGGGGGCTGGGGCTGGGGCGGAGCTCGGATAAGTGTGAGACGAGTAGCTGTTCGGTTCAGCCTTACTCTTGCTGCTCAAAATCGCATCGTTTGGAGTTCCTTGTCGTCTGCTCCAGGAGGCGGGGGGCGTGTTAAACCGCTCGCCGTTTGCCGCTCCAGGAGAAGTCGAAGAGAAGGTGGGGGAAGGAGTCTGTTTCGGGGAGAAGGGCGTTGGGGGCAGCGGTCCGCGAGGACGACGCTGAGTGGGAGAGCAGGGGCTGCCTCCGCCTCCTCTGCCGAACGCGGGACGACTCGACATTACCTCCTTTAACTACTGCGGCTGCCTTGGTCTTCTGGTGCCAGCTGCAGTTGCCGTTGGCTCCGAAACACAGACAACAGCGCCAGGGACACAAAATGAAGGCAAAAGCGCGAAGTGCTTCTCTTTGCTGACGTCATGTGAGGAAAATAACATTAATTAAATGAAATGGAAAACAAAAATAAAACATAACCATGCAGCACGCTGTGCCAGTCAGCGCACGTGAGCAGGAAGAGGCAGGCCGCACTGTTTGGCCGCTGTTGAATGAGGAAGAAGAGTTCGAGGACTTTCTTGGCCTCTGGTGCGACCAGTCATTTGCTCTCCATACGATTCCAGATGAGCTGGGGTCTACCGAAAGTCTCCACAATGCAGCACCCGACCGAGGCCACCCCCTCCCGTTGGCCTTCGTGCAGGCCAAGAACGGGCCTTGTGGCGTCTTGGCTGCCGTTCACGCCCTGCTGCTCCGCTTTTTGCTCTTTCCCACGATGTCGTACACACAGCCACAGCCCGCAACCGACGACCCGTTGAGGGACCAGGAGCGGATGCGTGAGGCGCTTGTCCGTGCGGTCCACCAGATGTTGTGCCAAGCCCGACCCCTCGCCACTTCGCCCATACGACTGGTCTTCTTCGTCCGTCCGCCGTCGCACGTCTCGTGGCGGCCCTCATCGTGGTCCCGGGGCGGGCCGCCGCTCTGGGTGGCCGCCACTGACGAAGTGTCGCTCCACTTGCGCGAGCTTCGGTTCGACACGCCCGATGAAGCGTTCTCTGCGCTCCATGCGGGAGCCAACGAGCTCCTGCTCGGACCCGGCGCGCTGGTGAGCCTCATCTACAGCTTGGTCCTCACGCGCGGCGCAGCGCAAGTGCGGCGCGACTTGGCTGGACCCAGCGCTAGCTCGTCAACTGTATTTCCCCATCCTTGTCTCGCCTTGCCTTGTCCGCCTGACTTGGAGCCGCTTCTATTATACACAGCACACGCTGTCGTCGACGCTGATCGTGACCGGGTGCAGCCAAGCGCTGGTCAACCTGTGCCTCTACGGCTGCGCGTTTCCCGATGCCGATGAGCCTCCTCACCAGCTTTTCACTGGCTCGACTGGCCAGTCCGCGCCTCCACAGGAGCCAAACGTGAGCCACACAGACAGGGCGGCACCGGTAGGGTTCCTGGCCTATGCCGAGATGGAGGAGCGCGTCTATGGCTCGAACTTCTGGAGCGTGGCCGACGCGCTCAAGTATCCGGCCTGTCCTATCTGGCTGCTGCTTGGCCACGACCACTACACGCTGCTGTTCGCGGGGCCGCGTGACCGTGACCTCGTCGAGCGGCTCCGACAAAGACAGAAGTCGGGAGGTGCGGTCCCGGGCGCTCTCTTTGCCTTTTTATCAAAAGGGCTTGGGTTAATCGTTTGGCCCATTTGAACAGAGCCGCTGGACTGCGAGCTTTATCATTACAACGGGCTGGCTCCGGCGGGGCCACGCTTCGCTCGCTTAAGTACGACCCCCCCCCACCCCCATTGGCTTGTGACTTTGCCCTGTCAGCCCAGCTTACGCGGCCCTGTGGTGGATGCAGCTTTGCGCGCCCCATATGCCAGTGACGCGTCAGCGTTGGCAGCCTACAACACCAACCTGGCGCTGTACAACGGCAAGCGCGTTGCCATGGTCGTTCGACGAAGGCAGGGGAACGGCTCTCAAAACGTGGAGGATTGGGAATACGAAGTGGCCTTTGACGTTGAACCAACACCACACCCCGCGGCAGCCGATCCTGGCAGCGAAAGCGAAGAGAAGAATGAAAAAAGCGACGCCCAGAGCGAGGGTGGACTCGACGACGAGTGGCGATGCTGTCGCTGCGTACTCAATAGCGAGTATTTCATGAATGAAAAGGGCTCGCGCACGTGCTCAGGCTGCAGCAAGGATGTCTCAGAGTGCGGGCGGTGCCTGTGGTTGGCTTACGCAGAGCTGCCGGTGGCGGCGCGCAAGTACGACTCCAACACCACTTCGCAAACACGAAATCTCACATTCACTGACTGATAACTTGGTCAGAGAGGTGGACTTGCGCTATCGACCCATGATCGAGTCTATCATCCGCACGCTGGACCCGGCCCTGTCGGTTGACTATCGAGGTTGCAAGCCACCCTCGGTTTGAAACTGCACCAAAACAGGCCAGTATGGCCTAAAATTGGCGCTGCACAGGAACATTTGCCCCCTTACTCGCGCATTTGCTCCAGTTCGCCAATGCATTCTGTCGACAGCATCTGGCACACGAGCTGCGCTAGGTAACGGTGGCCTTGGGTCTAGTCCCAGCTCAGGGAGGGGCTCGAAAAGAATTATACAGAAGAAAGGGGCACCTCGAAAGAAGTATAACAAGAGGACACTTCCTACCACAGGGAACTGTTCAAAGAGAAGAGAAGAAGATGAACAGTGAGGAAGGTGCGCCAGTTTTTGACGATGGACTGGAAGTGAGTGATCCTGTGGCCGAAAGGGAGCGGATCCTCCAAGTGAACGCCTACCAAATCAGAGTATACACCTTCTTCAACTTCACCACTTGCTTCTTCTTCGACTTCCTGACGTGATTGCCTGCAGATCTTCACGAACTGGGCCAACTTTATTCTGGGTCAAAGGGGGATCAAGATTGGAGATATTGTGACTGACTCCATGGATGGTGCCCCTTCCCCACCCAACTTGTTTGCATGAAGTTTATTTCTCAACTTTCAATGCTTGTGAACGTGTGCGACCAGGCGTTGCGCTCATTCACATGGCCGAGCTCTTGACCCACGGCATGGCGGGCCATTACACAAAGAAGTACGTTGTTCCTCTCATTGTTCTTGCTTCTTCGTCATGCCAATGACGTGCTGCTACTCTTGGTGCGCGATAGTCCCCTTTTCCTAGCACAGAAGCTGGAGAACATAAACCTGGCTGTCAAGTTGCTCATGGCCGACGGCTGCCCCGTGAGCGCAGACGTCCAAGGTAAGCCTCTATGCAGGCAGCATTTTTTGGCCACGTCTTCATTCACTCAACCTGGACGTGGACAGGCATCGCGTCAGGAGACCCGAAGACCAGCTTGGCCCTGTTCTGGACAATGATCAAGAAGTACCAGCTGGGCGAGAACCTCAAGTCTAAGACCCTCCCAACGCAGACTCCACAGCCCTTATCGCCGCAAGAACCCTTGCCAGTGCGCTTGGTTGACCTTCAAACGGACCTTCCCACGAGCTCGGCCTCTCCCGTGCGCGTTGTCGACCTCAAGACCGAGGAGCCGACCAGGCCGGCCTCGCCAGTCGCCTCTGTCCGCTCTTCGGCTCGTCTTGAGAGACGACCCTCGGCTGAGGTGCTCGCCTAGCACCACCTTGTTGCAGTGCAACCACACCCAACCCTTTTTGGCGCGCAGATGTTGTCCAAGATGAAGGAAAGAGAGCAGAGCCTGGCCCAGAAAGCCGAGGAGATTCGTCTGATGCAAGAACGGCTTGAGCAGATGAAGATGCGCAGCCGAAAGCACGACCACCCACTTGATTGAGACACCGCAGTCGATGCCTAACTACAGAATGTCATACACAACACCACAGAGAGACGCAGGACGAGATCGAAAAGTTGGAGGAGAAGAAACAAAAACTGAAGATGGAAGAGGAGATGATCAGGAAGAGAAAGGAGGAACAGGACCGGAAGAAGGAAGAACGTCTTCAAGAGGAGAAAGAACAACAATTACAACAAGCTCCAATCTCAGAGGAGGAGGCAAAGCGGAAGCGTGAGGAAGTCTTGCGGCAGCTCACCGACTCTCAGAGAGATGTGGCCCTGTATGTCCTCCTTGGGATGATTCATGTCGCTATACATGACCGTGGAGCTGATCAAAGCCTTCACCTGTGATGACGTTGCAGGGAGCACTTGCGCGAGGCGCGGGAGCGACAGCGGAGGAAGGAAGAGCAGGCCGCTGCTGAGGAGCGGGAGCGGAGCAACACGAACAACAGCAATAACGACACGCCAGCCTACACGCCCATCGCTGCCGGAAGCAGCTTTGAGGTGTCTGAGGCCACCACGGAGCAGTGTACGTGCCTCAACCAACCAACTGGACTGGATTGGGCCAGAGATGCTTGACATTCTGTTTCTATTCCAGCCAAGCGACTGTGCCCCGCCTGCGAGATGCTCCTATCGGGCATCATCGTGCTGGTGGACAAGCAGGACCTCTATCACGTCGGTACGCTATCCTGCTTGTTATGCTCGTGGATGTCGGGCACAAGCGACCAGGACTGATTGATGGGTTGGTGTTGCAGATTGCTTCGTATGCAGTAAGTGCAGCTCGTCGTTCGACCAGTACTACTGGGAGTACGGCGGGAAGCCATACTGCTTCGACCACTACCTTGAAGCCGCGGGCCACGTGTGCGGCAAGTGCAGCGATCTCATCCGGGTATCGATGATCCGTCCCTCTGCGCACGTCCACTTTGGTCGGGTCTGACGCCCCGCCATGATGATGCATACACGCACAGGACCGAGTGGTCTTGGCAGCCTCCAAGCAGTGGCACACGCACTGCTTTGTGTGCGTCACCTGCTCGCAACCATTCCACGACGGTTATTACACGCACAACGACCTGCCCTACTGCCGGAAGGATTATTACCGTGTCATGAACCTGCTGTGCGCCAAGGTAGTCGCACCCCCCCCCAGGTCGGGAGAACTGGCCCCTAACAATCTGCCCATTGGCTTCACAGTGCGACGAGTGTGTGGGCACGGGCGACAAGGCAGCTCTGGGCAAAGTGTGGCACAAGGTACGACTGCTGACGACAGGCCTCGCGAGAGAAGTTCTCACCTTCCGCGTGGTGCACCAGAGCTGCTTCGTGTGCTCGGACTGCAACCAGTTCTTCGGCGCCGAGGGCTTCTTCAACTGGCAGGGCATGCCTTATTGCCCAGCACACTTCAAGGAGAAGCTTGACGGCCTCAAGAAGTTCGCGTGAGTCCTGGGTCGTCCCGATACTGTAAAACAAAAAAAAATGTGCTCTTTCCCAACAATTTCAAGCAGTTACTCAAAAGAAAAGGTAGCGATAATTCTGGTCCAGGTAAAAAGCGCTGAGAAAAAGATTTTTTGCAGTTTAGTCTCCGGCCGATCAAGAAGATGGCAACTCTAGCGCCTGCCGTTGCTGCGGATGGGCTCAAAGCGAAAGAGGAGACGATTAATGGAGCCTCGATCGCAGAGAAGAGCGGGAAGAAGAGGAAGAGGGTGGTAAAGAAAAAGAAGAAGAAGAAGGCCAAGCAGCCTCGATTGATGCCCGTTAAGCAAGAAGAGGACACAAAGGCCAATGATTCCGTTGAGGAGGGTGAGATCGAATATGTTTCGTATAGGCCCCAGGATGCGGAAGACGCTGCCGCCTTTGCTGCTTTTTCAAACATCTTTGCCAAATTCGCTGCGCCAGAAGAACTCTGCATGAGCAAGGAGGAGCGCGAGCAGCTTGAAAAGGCCAAGAAAGAAGAAGAAGAGGAGGCCGAGAAGAAGAGCGCCGACGACGATGAGGCCAAGGCTGCGGGCGAGAATGGAGAAGACGGCGAAGCGGCCATGTCGAAGAGGGAGCGAAAGAAGCAGAAGCGATTGTCGGTAGCCGTTCTCAAGCAGCTCGTAGCGCGCCCCGAGGTAGTCGAGGTGTGGGACGTCACGGCGGGCGATCCTCCACTGCTGGTAATGCTCAAATCGTACCGCAACACCGTGCCAGTGCCGCGACACTGGTGCCAGAAGAGGAAGTACCTTCAAGGCAAGCGCGGTATTGCGAAGCCGCCATTCGAGCTGCCCGAATTCATCGCCGCCACGGGCATCACTCGCATTCGGCAGGCCCTTCAGGAGGAAGATGAGAAGAAGAAGCTCAAGCAGAAGCAGCGCGAGCGTATGGCGCCCAAGATGGGCAAGCTCGACATTGACTACCAGGTCCTGCACGACGCGTTCTTCCGCCATCAGACCAAGCCCAAGCTCACCCAGCACGGCGACACCTACTACGAGGGCAAAGAGTTTGAGGTGCGGCTCAAGGAGAAGCGCCCTGGCATGCTCTCGGCCGATCTCAAGGAGGCCCTCAGCATGCCCGACGGCGCGCCCCCGCCGTGGCTCATCAACATGCAGCGCTACGGCCCG
>NAVB01000758.1:0-113632 GCA_002179805.1 Acanthamoeba lenticulata
CCCAAACCTCCTCTCGAGCTGCGCGAGGCTGGCATTTACGGCGTTTGGGAGCGCAGACATTGCTTGAGCGCATGAAAGCCTCCTATGGTGAGAGGAAGGAAGCGCTGCCGCCGGAACGCATCGCACCCACCGTTGGGCTCAACAGTGCGGCCTCCCTTCCACCCTTCGTTCTATGCTCGCTGGCGTGGCGCTGACACTGGCGACTGGGTGTGGACGTGCTGGTCCAGTCGGACGCGTGGATATGGGGCGTGAAAAGTTAGTGCTGTGGGACCTCGGCGGGCAGGCGGGCCTCCGTTCCATCTGGCCGGTGCGTGTGTGGCCTCCTTGCTATCACATCGACCCCCGTGCTCACGCGAGGCGTGCGCAGAAATACTACTCGGAGGCCCATGGCCTCTTGTTCATTCTCGACGCTGCCGATGAAAAGCGACTCGACGAAGCTTGCGTCACCTTCCGTACGAAGCCCTTGCTGGCCATCTCCTCTCCACCCCGTTAGCCCGGCTGTGTGCGGCGCGCAGAGGGGTGTGTTTCTGGCACTGTTAAACCGACTTGCGCATGCTCACATCGACTCACGCACGCAGAGTCGGTCATGAACGACCCGCAGCTGGATTCCAGGATCCCCATCCTGATCTTGTTGAACAAGCAGGTTCGGCGCCTCTGTTCTGTCTCATCACCATCGCTTCTTTTTTTCCCCTTGCAAGGTCGTAGAGTCCATTTCGCCTGACGACGAAATCCGGATGAATGTGGTTGGCGCGGCAGGATGTGGCCGACCCCAAAGCTGTGGAGCGGATGAAAGAGGCGGTCGGCGCCCTGGCGGCCACTTCCTCCCGTCCTTCGGCGCTATTCCCCATCTGCGCCCTTAACGGGTATCCTCTCCCTTTGTTTTATCTCGAGGCCACTTCCCTCGTTGGTGCTGATGGTGGCAATGTGTATCCAGAGACGGCGTGGATAAAGGCATCAGGTGGCTGCTCGAGCAGCTGCGAGAAGCTGCGTCCTGAAAGCTTCCCCTAAAACCACACGCGGGGCAGAGAGCTGCTGTACATACTTGAGATTTTTGAACAAGCAATTACAAAATTTTTGAGAAGAATGAAGGGTTCTTCTTTTTCGCTTTCTTGTTCTTCACCGCCCGCATCCATGAAGCGTGTCGCAGCCGTTGCGGCACTCTTCTGCCTTCTTATTGGATTGGCCTGCGCCTCCACGAGCGTTGAGGAGTGGAAAGATGGCCTCCTTGCTCAAGAGCCTCACACAGTTACTCCCCCCCCCCCTTACCTGTGCAAAACGATAGCTGGGGCACGGACCTTACAACGACAACGCATGGCCATCGCAGGAGGAGGCCCGAGCCGCATGCCCCAACAGCTGTGGAGCACACCAAGGGCAGGGCCAGTGCGGCAGCGATGGCCGATGCATCTGCCGTGAAAACTGGGGCGGGGAGGACTGTTCCATCCGTACATGGCGCCCCCACACCTCTCATTCGAGCTTCTTGTGTGGCGACCGCTTTTAGGCCGTCTCCACTTTTCTCTGAAGAACCCAACACCCATCGGGTCGGGTGTGCGGGCGTGTGTTTGACTCTGAGCACAGACGTCAGCATTCTGGGGACCATGCACACGATCACCAACACCGTCGAAACCGATGCTTGGAACTTCTTCGTGACCGACACTCGACCGGGGCAGACCATCATCTGGACTGTCAACTCGACCGTTGGCGACTGCGACCTGTACGCCGCGCACTTGTGTGCTTCCACTTGTGGGCCACGCGCTGTTGTCCTCACCAGCGCTGAATTTCTTTCGGTGGTGACGCGCAGGTTCGTCAAGTCAGACGAGATCCCCACGCGCCACCACTACGACAACCACGACGTTGGGTTGCCCCCCCCCCCCTCCCTCTTCTTCGGAGGCCTGCCCACAGCTACTGCTCATCTCATGCCATCACAACCGCACGTTGACGACCACAACACGCCTAATCCTTTCTCTCTCTCTCTCTCTCTCGCCCTCTATCTTAGCATCGCGAAGAACTTCCGATTGCAAGTGGTGAACGGGAACAGCGCGCGCTGGTATGCCGGCATTCATGGCTTCCAGCGCTGCGACTACACCATCGGCGTCAGTCTCTTCGGTATACGCACGCACGCACGCACGCACGCACACACACAAGCCTTCGGCCATGCTCTTCTTTCGTTTTCCTCCTCTATTCCCCCCTCCCCCTTCCCCCAAAAGATCGTTAAACCCTCACCATCATCATAATCGTCATCATGATGACCCACGGGGGATTTGGGGGGGGGGGATGAACAGGAAGCGGCGACGGCTCGCAGTGCCCCAACAGCTGCGGCAGCCACGGCCGATGCGTGCATGGCCAATGCCAGTGCCAGGAGTACTGGGGCGGCGCCGACTGCTCCACACGTACGTTCAACACCTGCTCCCTGCGCTACGCAGCTGCCGGTCGTCATGACCCGTTTTTTCTTATGGTGGTTATGATCCATTCGTGCATATGACCTGACATGATGGTTTGGGGGGGGGCTGCTCTAGCGCTGATTCGGCTGGACCCCAACCACGTCATGACGGGCGCGGTGTATCAGCGCCAGTGGAAGTACTACGTCTTCTCGCAGGTGCAAGACACGCACCAGCTCATCGTGGAGCTCAACCAGACGAGCACCTACGGGAATGCCGACATCTTTGTCAAGTTTGGCCAACTGCCCAACCAGACCTCCTTCGACTACCGCGACATCAGCGCCGTACGGGGGCGCCTCTATTGTTGCTGTTGTTGGTGATTGGATGTTGGTGAACGGCAGAGAGGGGGGGGAGGAACGGGCCACTCTGATTGGGCTCATGGTTGGGGAACGTCAGGCCATGAGGACCCGCATCGACGCGCAGCCCCCACGGGGCAGCACCGTCATGTACGTGGGCGTCTACGGAATCTACACGACGTCCTACAACGTCAGCGTCTTGTTCCAGAGTACGCTTCCCCTCCCCCCATTAGTTCTCCTTTGTTGCTGGGCTGGCGAGCGACCTCATGTTCGCGCTGGTGCACCTCCCCGGGGGGGAATGATTGTCTGTGCACGTGTGCGCCACCAGCCTGGTGTCCCAGCCAGTGCTCGCGCCATGGGCAGTGCCTCGCGGGCAACATGTGCCGCTGCAGCCCCAACTTCTACGGCTCCAACTGTGAAATCAGTCCGCACCCCCCCCCCTCCTCCCAGAAGACCCTCTCCCCCACTCTTCGTTGGCGCTCAAAGCGGCCTCCTCTCGAGAAGAAACGTGTGCTCACACCGCTCCTTCCCCCCCCCCCCTCTTCCTTTTCCACCATCCCAAATGGTTTACCGACTCTGCAGTGCGAACGGCCTTGGCCGACAATCAGCCGGTCGACGGTATGTGCCACCACCATCATCGATGCCCTCCTTCTCTCCTCTCCTTCGCCATCGTCGTCCCCCTCCGTAATGCTTGGCCGGTGCACCATCACCACCACCACATCGTTGGGTTGGCTTTGGGGGTTGTGGTGTGGGAGGGGGGGGGTGCAGGCTACGTGGCGGACGGAGTGTGGAACTATTACTACCTCTACACGACGCGCCTCGAGCCCATCATCGTCGAGGTCGACCAGGTGCGCCTTCTCTCCCTCGCGCCCCTCTCCACAAAACCCGCCCAGCAACCTGTCCCCATCCCCCCTTCTTCCTGCCGTCGCTTCCCTTTCCTTCCCTTTCGTAGCCTTTTGAGGGCCCGCGGTTGACGCCTGCTTCGCGGGCAATGGCAGACCGACAACGACCCCAACGCGGACTGCGATCTGTACGTGCGGGCGGAGCAAGCACCCACCCAAACCCACTACAACTACGCCGAGCTCTCCTTCGCGCGCCAGATGAGCATCACCATCCCCCAGCCCCAGCTCCGCAACTGGTCCGCTTCCCCCTTCTCCCCCTCCCCCTCTTTGAAGGTGGCCGAGCTCATGATCATGATGATGGTGATGGCGATGGCGATGGTGATGGCTTGTGCAGGTGGATCGGCGTCTATGGCAAGCGAAAGTGCGCCTACCGCGTGCGCCAGTCAGCCGCGTCGTCGTGCATCCCGGGTTGCGTCCTGCCCTACGGCACCTGCACACCGGAGAACACATGCGCCTGCAAATTCGGGTGGGCCGGCACCAACTGCCACACCCGTACTCTCTCTTGCTCTCTCCCCCTGCTCCCTCCCTGCCCCCATCCCCGTCGTCGTAGTGCTCGTGACGACTCGTGGGGCCCCCCACCTTCCCTCGAGATGCTTCATCATGTCGTATGAGCTCACGCCCGCCGGGGGGGGGGTGAATCTTGCGCGCTTGGGCCAGCCGTGTTGCCGCTGCCGATGGGCCAGATCGCAAAGGGCTCGCTGCCCACCAATCAGGTGCATTTTCTTCTTCCTCCTCCTCCTCTTTTCTCTCGTTTGTCTCTCCTTCGCCCCCCCCCATGATGATGAAGATATTCGGGGGGGGGGGGATGGGTCATGATCACAGTTCGCCTACTACGCCTTTAACGTGACGACGTCCCTGGCCTCCGTGAGCCTTCTCGAGGTGGAGCCGTGGGCCCGCGGCTACTACTGGTACACCTCCCCACCCGGAAAAAACCCAGGCATGTCCGTAACGCCCGGCACTCATCACCCTCATCTTCTTCTTCATGACCACGACGACCTAGGCTGTATGTGGGCATCAACTCGGTGCCGGACAGAAACACGTTCGACTACGCGAGCACGGAGTCCAACACGCCCTTCCACCAGATCGACGTCTCCTTCGACGCCGACTCCGTCCCGACGACCCTCTACGTTGGCGTCTACGGCTCGCCCTTTGGCTTGTCCGGCCCCAACCAGGCCGTCGCCCACTACCAGCTCTCTGGTACCCGCTCCCTTCCCCCCCCCCCCACAATCTCCTCCCGTGGCTACATCACGCTCATCGTTGCTGTTGTTGTGGTGGTTGTCTCGTGCACCAGCGTGGCAGAGCCCCTTCTGAGCCTCGACGACCCCAAACGTTTGAACAAACACACACACGCGTGGAGTTTTTCTCTTTTTTGATGTTGAAAAAAAGATGTGCAAACACAAAATGTTGTCGGGACATCGGCTAGCTGGAGTAGGCGGTGCTGATATACCAGAAGATGAGGAGGGCGAGCACGGTGACCACCATGACGCCCTTGTGGTCCCGCTGGTTCCAGGCCGCCTGGAGGTGCCCAAGGAGGAGGCCCCGCCCCGCGCCATCGGCGCCGGCGCCTCCGCGCTCCAGGTCGGCGCGCTGTCCGCTCCCGACGCTGCCCTCGGCCTCCTGCTCGAGCTGGCGCACGCGCGAGGCCAGTTGGAGGTTGTGGATGAGGACACGGTCGGCGCGCTGCTGCTCTTCGGCCAGCTTCGTGGCGAAGGCCTCGCGCTCCTGCTCCCACTGCGCCAAACGGGCCTGGGCGTCTTTGGCCACCGCCTCGGCGGCCTCTGCCCTCTGCTGTTCGGTGTTGGCTCGGGCCTCGGCGGCGGCCGTGGCAGCGCGCTCGGTCTGCAGCTCAGCCACGGCCTGATTTCGCTCGACCACAGCCTGGTCAGCGCGTCGTTCCTCCTCGCGTCTCAGCCCTGCCACAGCTTCGTTGAGGTGCTCAAACGCCGTCTCGGCGCCCATGCGGCTCGCTCGCACAGCCTTGAGTTCGGCCATGAGTCGTCGCAGCTGCTCGCCGCGGCGCACCTTCCCGGCCTTGAGCTTCTCCACTTCGGCCCGCAGGCGTGCCACCTCAGCATCTCTATTACTCGCGACCCCAGGCGAGAGCGGTGGCGCGAGTTGCTCTGAGGGGGCGGCCGCTGGTGGAGAAGGAGACTCGGTGGGTGGCACAAGGGCCTGTGTGGTGTTGGCCTCCATAGAGATTGTGTGTGCAACTGATTCGCAGGCCAGGCTTCGTCAATTCGTTTCCAGAGAGGCACACCAACTATCGAGAGAACATCCAATTGGAAGAAAAGGAGAAGATGGCTGTCGTGCGCTACACAGAGCCACAATCCTTCTTGTCGATTGGCGCTGTGAAGTATTTTCTCTTCTTTATTTTCCCTCCTTTGAGTTTTTGCTTTTTCACGAAGAGATTCACAAAGAGATGCTGCGCAGAGCGACGTTCTGGACCACCTCCGTGGTTGCCTTGGGTGTGGGCCTCACCTCTTCTCAGTGGAGGTCAGGCCCCGTGCACGCAGCCTCAGCAACTCCCTCATTGCCCGACGTAGACCTGAAGGTGGCCCCGCCTGCTGCGCATACGGCCGCTACCTCGCCCTTCGAAGAGGTGGTCGACCAGCCTGATGGTCCGGCCTCTCCCCTTAAGCTGGACCTGGTGCTCGTGTACGCCCCATCTTTCTTCTTGGTGCTCGTCGTGTAGAGTGGCTTGAGACAAAGAGGGTTGTCCCATTGTAGGGTGACGAGACACGGCCTCCGTACGCCGCTCTCGTCAAGTGACCAGCGGAACGAGTGGCGGTGCGAGCACGATCAACTGCTCGTCCAGCACTACGCCGATGCGGACGACGCTCTCCGCCTCACGCACTCGGACGAGCCCCTGCCAGACTCTGTCCCTGCCAACCTGCTCACCCGCCGCAAGCTCCTCCACGGCCGCCAGAAGCTGCGCGGTACTTCATCCCCCGTCCTCTTCCTCTCAGTCAGTCGCGACATGCGGTATCTCTGCATGATGGCGCCAGGCCATCGCTTCTCGTGGTCCTTATGCTGATCATGATGGTGGCACCCCCCCCCCCGATTCGTTGGCCAGGCAACTGCCATGTGGGGCAGCTCACGCATCTGGGCCTCCAGCAGCTGCGCCAGATCGGGGAGCTCCTGCGGGCGCGCTACGTGGAGGACCTCCAGCTGCTTCCGCCCGTCTTTGACGCGCGCACCGTGTTCGTGCGGAGCACCGACACCAACCGCACCATCGAGTCGGCCCAGAGCCTCCTCTGGGGCCTCTACCCGCCCCACACCCGCCCGACCGGCCGCGTACGGCGACTCCCCCGCCCCAACGGGAGGGGAGACTTGCGAAGCTGGTGATGGGGCGCCCTCCTTAACTGGATGCCGTTGGGGCTTGGGTGGGGTTGGGGGGGGGGAGCAGGAGGGTGTGATGGACGTGCACATCGTGGAGGGCGCAGCTGAGAATATGTACCCACGCTCGAGCTGCGCGCGCCTGAACCAACTCAAGAAGGCTGCGCGCGCCACCCCCGCCTACCTCAAGCACGTCGAAGACCGCAAGCCCTTCCAGGCATCCCCCCCCCCTCCCCGGCACTCTCCTTTCATCCTCTCCTGGGTCGTTGTACGCGAAACGCGTTCCCAACAACAACAACAACAACTACAAAAACAATCTGCAGGAGAAAGTGGAGCAGGCGCTTGGGCGCTCTGTCAACAGCTGGGATGGCCTCAACAGCACGATTCAGGTGCTCTGCTAGCGTCCTGCGCCGTCTGTGCGCAAAGCATCACTAACGACTTTCCCGACGGGACGAATGAGGGCAGACCATCATTCGGCACAAGTTGTTGCTGCCCGACGGAGTCGATCAGGAGATCGTTGACGGTGTCGAGCGGGAGGCCGGCTTCGAGACAGCGGTCAAGTTCTCAACCCCGGAGATTTGTCGGTGAGACCGCGAACGGTGCCTCCCATGGGGGTGTGGGGTGGTGATGGTGTGGGCGGAAAGAATACGGGACCGTGACGGGCTTCTTTCTCCCGCCAAACAGCCTTGCCATCGGACGCTTCATAGGAGACGTGGTTGAGCGCGTGCAGACGACGGTGAACAAGGACGATGACGTTCGGTTCGCCCTTTACTCTGGCCACGACAACACGCTGTCGCCGTTTTTGTCCGCCTTTAACGTTTTCGATGACCGCCAGCCGCCCATGGCCGCTGGTACGGCCCTGCCGCTCCCTTAGGTTTCCCTCATTTGGCCCTCTCTTGCGAGAGAGAATAACATTTCGGGCCGCCTGGAGCAGTGATCGTGCTCGAGGTGTACCGCGACGCCAAGGACAAGCCCTGGGTGCGGTTCCTGTACAACGGCGAGGAGATGATCATCAAGGCCAACACGGCAGGCGAGGAAGAGGCGGGAGTATCCAAGCAGCCCTTGAGCCACCGGTACGCCGTGGCCGTGCTGGCCGGCGGGAAGGAGCGCCGGGAGGTCTTGGCATTGGCCTCGCACGCAAAGTGGCGTGATCTCGCCGCCACGGCCATCCCCGCCGACTACGAGGCCGAGTGCAAGGAAGTGGCGCCGCTCGTCTGACCTTTTTGATTTTTTAATCCGTGTGTGCGTCACAAGAGGTTACAGTAGAGGTGAACCCCAACCCAGGAGTCGAGAGGCGGACACGGGAGGGCAAGCCCCGGTCCCCTCGCCCCTCCAAGGATTTTATGGTATGTTGTGTGGGTGTGGTACGAGCAGCGGAGAGGTCAGGGCGGGGCTGGCTTTCTCAGACAGGGATGTACTTGGCGATGGCGTCGATGAGGATCTTGGACTCCTTGGCGTAGTCGAGGGGTGTGGCCTTGACCACGTTCAGCTTGACCTTGGAGTCTTGGCCGTCACTCGCGCGCACGCGGAGGCTGTAGGTCTTGAACAGGGCCTCCTCAAACACGCTCTCATACTGCGCCATGCCATCGGCACTGCCCGTGCTGAGCATCTGGTACAGCTGCTCCGCCGATTTGTTGAGCACCGTCTGAAGTAGTTGAACAAACAGGACAGCACCGAAGATGAGTGGGGTGAGGGCAAAGGCTCGAGGGAAGAAGATACGCACCGGAGCGCTGTCGTTAAAGCAGGTGAGCCAGGAGGAACCCGTGTGGTCGTTGGCGTTGATGCTGAGGATGTAGCGCGGGACAAAGTTTTCGTGGGTGAGCTCGCACTTGCCGCAGTAGTAGGCGCCGTTGACGGGCGTAACTTTCTTGTTGCACCTCTCGGTCGGACAGGCCTCGTACCACGGCGGATGGTCGCGGCTGTGCTTGATCTCCGTGATGGTGGCGCGCAGGGTGAAGTAGATGCTGCCGCCGTTCTGGGTCTCGTGCTTGACATCAGCGAAAGTCTTGCGCGTGTCGTCCCAACGAGCGCCGCCGGCGCCACCGCCGAAGCCACCATCGCCACCGCCGAAGCCACCGCCCCCGCGGCGGAAATCGTTCTGGGAGACCGAGAGGATATCGCCGTGGCCATTGGTCGCGTACCATTGGCGCACACGTTCGGCTTCGGGGATGCGCGGCTCGGACTCGACCTTGGAGGTGCGCAGCACAGAGAGGGACCGGCTGTTAAAGTCCGACACCTTAACGCCCTTGAAGAGCAAGACGGAACCCGGAGCGGCACTCCAGCTGTCGGCCTGGTCACCCCAGAGCGTGATCTCAACCTGCGCGTTGGAGGCATCGCCGACATAGATGACACGCTTCTGGAGGGCGTTGCCAGCCCTGGTGTTGATGGTGGCCACGTCTCCCACGCTGATCACGGCGCCGATGATGTCGATCGTCTCGTCCTTGTTGTGCTGGGGCAGGTCTGCGATGTCGACAAAGCTGAAGCGGAAGAAGGGGATCGCCGGGTCGTCGTCCTGCTGCTCGACGAGCCCGTTTCGATCGATCGAGATCTCGTAGTCGTTCTTGAGATTGGAGAAGCGCTTGTTGGCGTACTTGACGGTGCCGCGACCGATGAGGTACACATCTCCGACCGCCATTACCTCCGACCACTGGTCAGCCGCCTCGCCAAAGAAGGTGCAACGGATCTCGCCGCCATAGGCGTCAAGCAAGTCAACGCTGAAGAGGGTGCCCGAAGAGCCGCGGGTGGAGTTGAAATTACGCTTTTCGGACTTTGCCGTGACGCGCGCCTTGATAGTCCAGCGGTTTTGATAGGGGTTGAGGCCCTTGATCGGGATGACGCCCTCCGGTAGCACGGGCGCCCGTGAGCTGGGCGTATTTGACTGGAAAGGTCGCGTCTGTTGTTGCTGCTGCTGCTGCGGCGCAGGCCGAGCCGGGGCAGACGTCATCGTTGGTGGAGGCGGCCCCGAGGGGGCAGCGCTGGCCTCTTCAATGTTTTGAGGCGACCCGATGGTGTGGTGGAGAGGGGGTCCGGTCAACTCCACACTCAGCACGATAACGATCCTGCAGAGATCGAAGTGTAAGGCAGGCAAGGCCACGGGCGCATTTGCAAAAGTGAGAACGAACCTGCGGCCGTGCACCGTGTTGCAAATGTACTCGTTCAGGCGAACAACGCATTTTGGCTGTAACTGCCCATCATTTACAAGATCATTCAACTGGGTGGCCAGCATTGCCTGCTGGAAATGTTCTCCATCTGAAATCACCAACCTATTATTTATACAAGAAACAGGTGAGTGCCCTACTACACCCTCGAGGGTGAGGGAATGAATGCTCCTGTACCTGTAACGTTCAGGCGTTGTGGCTTGCCCACTAGGACCTAAGATCTTTTTTACATCGATGACCTGCACCAGTGGCGATCGAATTTGCTGGCCTTTGTGCATGGACTCCACCGCCCCGCGAGTCAACTGTGCCGTCATCTTCTTTTTGGATCGATGATGCTTGAAAAATAGAGTAGGTACGGTGTGTAAAAGGGAGGATCGCGCGCAACGTTCGTCTTGGCGCGAAATATTCTTGCTTCCCGCCCAACCGGACGCCTTCTTAACTTGTGGTGTCTCATGTTTCTTGGAAAAAAAAATATTAGGGTGCAATTTTTTACTTTTGTGCCCAAAGAAAGGAAAGTCACCCTAAGACCCGCTCACTTGGCGTCACGCTCGTCCCGCTCAGCGCGCGGAGGACGAACGACAAAGTCGTGCTTGGTCAGGTTCATACGGAAGAGAGCGGCCTTGGTGTTGCGCTGGTAGTCCTCACCCATGCGGAGAGCATGATCGAAGGTGTTGCTACGCTCGTTGGTAGTCCTGGCAAACAGGATCTTGTTGTGGCTGTCGATGCGTGCCTGAATCGAGTTCTCCATAATGAGGCCCGCCAGTTCCTTCTCGAAGGTTGCCACATCTGTGTTGAAGGCCTGCGCCATGGTGTTGAGGTCAACCGACGTGAAAGGCGAAAAGTACTGCACAATGGCCTTATTGCGGATCTTCTGGTAGAGGCTCTCGACGTGGTCATACAGGTGCACGTCCAGCTCGAGCTCGGGCTGCCGAGGACACACACCAGGTGTGAGCGAGCGACCCCTATTAACCTCCAAGCGCATCCTCCATTTCTGTTCTGGGTTCGCGTCGCGTACCCTCAACTTCTGCAGGTGGGTCAAGCACGAGGCGTAGCGGCTGTTGTAGAAGTCCGAGATGAGTTCCCGCACCTGCGGCACAAGCTCCAAGAAGTTCTTGAAGCTAGTATTGTCGAGCACCTGTGTGGCAGCCCAGCCCACAAGTCCCCATTAAGTAACTGCCTCCACACAGCTGTGGAAGCACAGTAACACTCCGAGAGGAGAGGGCGTGCAAGCAGCTTGGTCGAACCTTGCTCTTAAGCTCAGCGCGGTCAAACATCGCCAGAGCGCAGAGACCGCCAAAGATGGCAACGTCTTGCGGCGAGATGATCTGTGGCAAATGTACTATAGCGTTAGGCACGCCCTCGCTGCCAGGACTACTCAACCAACCGAAAGGTATGAGGCGTCTCATCTACCTCATTGAAGTGATTGCCCAGGTCGAAGGTGGTCTCAAGGAACTTGCGTGCTGCCACCTTGTACTTTCGACTGTCGAGGTGTGCGAGACCCGCGCACACCTTGAGCTTGGCCACCACGACGGGGTCGCCGGTGGCATCGCGCACCTCAGGCTCCTGCTCGGCCTTGTTCACGTAGTTGATGACGTGCGCGAAGTTGTTCATCTCCATGCTCACCTTGATGACGTTGAGGCACATCGAGATGTTGTGCTTGGAGGTCGTGCAGTAGTCCCTCGTCCGCACGTAGCACTTAAGAGCGGACTGAAGGTCGCCGCGGTCGTAGTGAAAGTCTCCCAAATCGTTGTGTCCCATCTTGTGTTGGCACCAAACGCACCAATTGGTTTGGACGCGTTAGCAATTCGGGTGCTACGACACGAGGCGTCTTCGGCACGTACCCTGATACTCTCCTTGATGAGGTTGGTTCGATAGCCGTTGAGCTCTTGCTCGAGTCGGTCAAGCTGCTGTTGAGCCTTCTTGTCCATGCTATCTATCCAGGCCTGATCCTTGGCGAAAATGCTGCCATGTTTCTCAATGGCCTTCTCGACGACTTCCTTGTAGAGAGTAGTGTTCTGCGTTTTCTTGATCTCATCAAGGGCAATCCGAGTCGCCTCCACTGCCAGGTCAGGGGCGCGTTGTGCGATAAAGATGGCACGGTGAATCTTGGTGTGACCCGAGTAGTTGCTCAAGTACCCCTCGAGATCAAATTCCTTGTACGAGAAGGACGATGGGGCAGGCCCAGTAGGCGTGGCATCCATTTTGTCGGTCTGCATTTTCTTGCTTCAAGGCTTGGCCCACGCACGATTTAAACTGGGCAGACAACAAGAAAACCAAATTGTTGCCCTCACTGAAATGGCTGGCTATTCCGTTCTGGTATGTGTGGAACTTATTAACTTTTTGACATTCAATAATTGTTAGTGTTAAATATCGTTAATAACCGGCTGTGGCGCAATTGGTAGCGCGGTAGACGCCTGAAGCAGCCAGACGAGATAAACAATCAATAACCGGCTGTGGCGCAATTGGTAGCGCGGTAGACTGTAGTCTGTGATTACCCTCGGTAGTCATCTATCGGTTCCTGGTTCGAGTCGGGGCAGCCGGAATGCTTTTGCGGTTTTGCTTTCTTTTTGCTTGAGAGAGAGTTAAAAATAATAATTAAAAAAAGGACAAGAAAAAGAACAGTTGTTGTTTCATCGGAGCACAGGGGCGGCAAGATGGATCAGCAGCGGACACCCAGACGAAACAAGTCCAAGAACAGAAAACGCAAATCTGGAAATGGGCGTCAGCGGTCACACTCTCGTACGGAAGGCGCCAATGCGCCTGTGTCTGCCTCTGTCCCCTCTACAACACCGCCTTCAACCACAACTCCCTCTTCTGGGTCCATCTCTTCGGCGTCGAGTGCCACATCTACCTCATTTTCCTCCTCGGCGTCGCCATCTGCCTCACGTCTGCCGCCCAATTCTTTGTTCCCGCTGTTCGCCGTGCTGGGCCGCGAGGAAGAGAAGGAAATCGGCACCACTGGTGCCGTGCAGATCGATCGCCCCACCAAGATCCTGATGGAGTTGGATCGCGGCTTGCGGTCGACCCGCACCAGCGACCAGTGCGAAGCCATCTTCTTCTTTGCCCGCCTCATCACCACCTACCCATGGCCGGTCATCGTCAACACGGCCGCCCTCAAACTCGCCGACCTCTTTCGCAACAGGTGCGTCCTCTCCGTCCCCCATCATCCTGATCAGCGTGCATCATCATCATCAGCACCGTGTTGTTGGCCTGGTTCGTGTACGTGGCTCAACCAACCAACTAACCAACAACGCTGGCGGCAAACACAGCAACAACTTTGTGCGGCACGCCGTGTGCGAGGCTTTTCGCCAGTGCGCTCCTGTCCTGACGGCGCAGGTCCTCAACGTGGACGAGGTGCTGCGCCGCATCCAAAGCGTGCTCACCAGCAACGACCCCGTCGCGCGCGCCATCACCCTCCGGTGCGTCGTACTCACGTCCCTCGAGCGCGTGTGTCGTGTCGTCGTGCGGCGCCGGGCTTCTCATGTCGACACTAACCTCCAAAAACCCGACAACAACATCAAAACAACAACAACAACTACAGGACGCTGTGCGCCATGCCCCACCTCGTGGCCGACCGGCTGGACGTGCACCACGCCATCCGCGACTGCTGGGGCTCCAAACACGAGCTCGAGCGCGAGGCCGTCCTGTGGGCCATGGACCGGTGAGCCGCCTCTGCTCACGGCCTTTCTCTCTCTCTCTCTCTCTCGCTCGCTCTGTTCTTATGCCTTGCCTCACACACGCACGTGGTGTATGCACGCGCGCGTGGGCGGGCGCATGAAGAGTGTCGGCGCGCTCGCCGACGTTTGCGTGGGGCGTGCTCGGGCGACTGACCGAGATGGTGCACGGCCTAAGCGCCGCGCCGCGCGATAAGATGAAGCTCGTCCACATGCTGCGCCACATGCACCACAACCCCGCCATGGTCCAGCACTCGCGCGCCATCTGCGAGGAGCTCCTCGAGGATTACCCCGGTTTGTCCCCGCTCGCCTTGTGTTTGTGTGCCGCCAGACTCACCCGCGCGTGTCATGCGTGTGTGTGCCATCGCGTGTGTGCGTCGTCGTTGCCTGTGTGTGTGTGCGTGCAGGACGCGCGTTCACGGTGACGGTGTTGGACGCCCTCACGACCCTCGCGCTGCGGTCACGCCTCGAGGCCGCCTCCCACTCGGCGTTCCTCCTGCGCCGTCTGGAGTCCGACCCGCGCCTCGCCGTCAAGCTCGCCTGCCTCCGGTACCTCCTCCCCCCGCGTGTGCTCTCGCGTGTGCGCGCGTGTGGCTCACGTGGGACACGCACACGCAAGCTGCCTGCGCAAGCTCGCACCGACGGCTGGCGCACACACAACGCCGGAGCTCCAGCCGCTGGCGCGGCTCGCGCACGGATCGCCCTACGGCCTCATTCGGCGGAACGTGCTGCTCCTGCTCGTCCGCATCTCCTCCTTCTACGCTCTCGAGCAGGCTCCCGACTGGGACCAGGTCGTCTACGCCTGTGAGGTTCGGCTCGCCCTCAACTCATCGCGAGATTCGCGTGTGTCTCCGCTGACCATGACGACACACACGCACGCACACACGCGCAGACACTGTTGCACAGCGACGACGCGCTGGCGGCCGCGCTGGCGGCGCAGGTGCTCACCAACGCCTGCACACACGCCTCGTCCTCCCCGCCTCCGACGCCCGATCCCGCCCACGTATCGTGTCCCGCTCGTCATGTTGAAGCGCCGGCCACTGCTGACATTACACACGCGCACACGCACACGCGCGCACACATTTATAGCCGGCGTTTGGGCTGATGGTGGTTCTGGCGGCGCGCCTCGCCGTGTGGGCCCTCCCGGCGGAGAAGCGGCCGGCGGGCGAACTGCGGGTGGTCCGGAGCTTCACGGCCTGCCTCGTGCGGCTCGTCAAGTGGCAGCCGGCCCTCGCGCCCACCCTCGCCGCCGCACTCGTGCCCCTCCTCCCGCGCGCACCCCGTGCGTCCTCGCCCACGACCCTCTGCTTGCCACGGCGCTTCACAAGGTTGACACACGCGCGCGTGTGTCATGCGCAGAGCGCGCCGTGCGACACGTGGCGCAGTGCGTCCTCGAGTGCGCGCGGGCCTCCAAACAGGCCGTGCGGCCGCACATCGGCCGCCTGGGCGCCTACCTCAACCAAGCCGTCGACACAAATGCCCCGCTTGTACTCTCTTCTATTCTCTTCGTGTTGTGTTGTGCCGTGCCTGGTGCTCACGATCGCACGTGTGTGTGTGTGTGTGCGGCGCGCAGGGGGCTGTGTTCCGAGCGCTGCTGATGGCGTGCAGCGTGAGCGAGGCGCAGGCGATCGCGGGCCCCATCATCGAGCGGCTGGCCCACCTGGGCCGCCACTGGGACTGCTTCCTGAGCGCACGCGCGGCGCTCGCGCTGGGCCACCCGGCCCTCGCCGCGCCCGTCTTCCGCGACCTCGCCCCGCGCGTCGAGTCAGAGAGCCTGTACTCGTGGCTTCGCGCGCTGTGCTCCCTGTGCCGCGCCGAGGCCGCCCTCTCGTCGGCGGGCGCAACGGCGATGCCCGTGTCCGACGCCATCGTGGCGTCGTTCTACCACGCCCTCACCGCCCTCCAGGCCTCTGGCGTCGGCGGTTCGCAGAGCCACGTACGTGTTTGACGACATTCCATTGCGCTTGTGCATTCCGATCATTCCACCGCGCGTGTGTTTACCTCTTTGTGTTGTGAGCGCAGTCGAAGCGGGGCAAGGGCTTCCAGCAGGCGTTCGTGCACCTGCGCGCCGAGTTCCTGGAGGGGGCCTTCCGGCTGCTGGCCTGCCTGCGCGAGCTGCCCTTCTCGCCGCTGGCCTGCCCGTCGCCCGAGGAGCTCGCCGCCGGCCACCTCCACCTGGCCAGCGAGCAGGCCGCCCGCTGTGCCGCGGCCCTGCGCGCGACGGCGCTGGCCTACGCGCACCTCGCCCGCTGCCACTTTGACATCGACGACCTCTCCCTCGCCACCCTCCAGGCGTACGCGCGTCTCCTCACTCCTCGCGCGCGTGTGCGGTCCGCGTGTGTTCACTTTTTCTGTGCGTGTGTGTCCGTGTGCAGGCAACAAGAAGTGGCGCAGTCGGCCGCGTGGGCCGCGACGCAGCTCGCCCGCGAGCTCAACCCGAAGGCCGCCGCGCCGCCGGCCATCGCCCGCTCCAGCGCCGGCGCGCAGATCGTCACCCCCAATGTACATTCCACGCCCTCCTTCCCCTCCCCCCCCAACGCGCGGCCTCTGACGATGACGTGTCATGGCTCGATTGGCCGGCGCATGCAGGCTTATACGGCGGCGCTGCGGAAGCTTTGCGCCGGGGTGACGGCCAAGGCGAGCGACTCGTGGGACGGGTGGGCTGAGCGACTGGGCGCGTTCCTGCGTGAGGCGGTGCGGCTGCCGTGCGCCTACCCGCCCTTCTTCTTCCAGGCGCGCCCCGCCACCGAAATCAAGCTGGCCGTGTCGGCGACGGTGGGCGAGGGCGTGGCGGCGGTCGGCGGCAAGCAAGGCGTCGTAGTGCGCGTGACGGGCCTCCTCTCGCAGCCGCCCTCGGCCAAGCGCACAGTCTCGCAGGTTGAGGTACCGTTAAAGAACAACCCCGGCCTCTCTCTCGCGGGCGAGGAGGGGCCAACGCAGTCGGGGCGCGCGTTTACTGAGCGTTGGTGGGGGATGCGACAGGTGACGGTGGTCATGAAGTCCTCCAAGACGGCCAATCGCGGAGGGGCCAAGGACAGGGGCGAGGACGACCAGCCGCGAGATGATGAGCGCAAGATGAGCCTCCAGATGGCGCTCGAGAACAAGAGCTCCTTTGCCGGGGCCGTCGTGGTGGAGCTCTGGGGTCCGGCGCACTACAGTGTGTCGGTGAGCCCCGCGCTCACCCTCACCGACACCCTCCACGCGCGCTGGCTCCACTCTGCGCCGCCACCACGACCGGTCCTCCTCCACGTGCCGCCCACCCCGCGCGGCGCCTGAGTTGTGCCGTCCCCCCCCCCTCCGTCTCTTCACTTGTTGCACATTCCCTCCCCAACGAAAGGCTCCCCCCTATTTATCGCAATCATCGCGCTGGTGGAGGAAGGGGGACATGCCCCAACTGGAGCCCATCATGGGACCTCTCGGATCGACTGGAGCCATGGCCGTTTTATTTTTTGGTTTTCGTTCAGTTCACGTGATGACCTTGCTCGTGAGGATGCGGTTGAGGGTGAGTGGGAGGCCCTTGCTGTCCAGGCACACGTACGCCAGGCCCGGCGGTATCTCTGCCGCGATTCTGTTGCGCCACCAGCCACCCGGGTCTCCTCCCACGTGAGCACACAAACAAAACACAGAAGAAGAAGGCGGAAAGAGAGGGCGTGCCTCTCTGCCTCGTCGGCAAGGCTGGCGATGAAGACGCAGTGCGCCTGCACCTTGGGCTCGTGCATCAAAATTTGCCCCAGCTGCCAAGAAGAGGTGCGTAAGTTGGGCCAACAACATATGTCACTGATGGATCAGGCAACAACGTACGCTTCGTGGAGAGATGCCGTAGCGGCGCAGGTTGGCGTCACTCACGACCACAACAAAATGCTCGTCGGCCTCCTCCTTGGACACGTCCCGAATGGCCATCTCCGTGGCCGTCAGCGTGTAGTCGCCCGATCTTTGGTGGTGGGGGACACAGAAAACGATCACAACAGGTCAGAGGCGCCTCTGCCCGGGTCCAAGCAGCTGTAGGACCCCAACGGGGGGAGATGGGGCGCCGCACGAGCAGAACTGGGAGTGGGCGACCATGCGCCGGAGGATGGCCATGCGCTGCCGTCGGTTCTGCGGCTGCTTCACGGTTTCCACCAACGGGATGTTGGGGCTGTCTCCGCTGTGCCCTGTGTGTGCACCGTTATAAAAGGAGGGGTAGCAACTCGGCCAAGTGTTCAACAGAGAAAGGGAGAGGGAGAGCGCACCGCCGATGGAGTACTTGAAGCGGCTCTCAAAGCCGGTGAAGCTCTCCATGACCAGCACCGCGGCCTCGAGCATGCGGTCCAGCCGGCCGTCGAACCCGTTGAAGCGGTACATGGAGCCCGACACGTCCATCACGAAGTGGATCCGCTTGGGCAGGAGGCCTGCGGAGAACCCGAGCGGCGGCTGCTCCTCCCCGCGCCTCTTGAAGATGGCGCTCTCCCCCGCCATCGCCTCCACCTGCCGCGTGTTTGGGTGGCCGTCCACACACCGCCATCAATCAGATCGTGGCACCCCCCCCCCTTTGATATACCAACGCACCAGCTGTCCCTCGTCCAATTCGCCACCGTGCGTTTGGCGACGCAGCCATTGCCGCTCTTTCGATCTGATCCAGGAAAGTTGAATTCAAAAAAATAATCAGATTATTTAATAATAAAGAGAATTCAAAAGAGTAAAGACGTGGCGTACTTGGATTGGAGGCCCTGGAGCATGGTCCGGAGCTGGGAGACCTGGCCCTTGACGGCGTGGGCGTAGTCCTCGTAGAGGGTGGCGTCCTCGTGGCTCATCTCGATCTCGTCGAGCTTCTTCTGGAGGGCCTCCTGGGCCATGGCCCGCGCGGCCTCGAGGGCCTCCTTGGACACCCGGCGCTTCTCCTCGTCGCTGATCTGGTGGACCGGGTGGCCCCCGTCCAGGCGGTAGGGCCCGCCCTTGCCCCCGAGGCCCGCCGTGTCGGCGCCGCCGGTGCCGCCGGCCCACGTGTTGCCCCCGATGTGCGGGCTGTTGGACGGGTCGACCTTGCCGTGCTTGGGCATCGTCGCCTGCCGGTCGTTGTCGTACTCGTAGTTGAGCCGCAGCGGCCGCCTCGTTTGGCGCGCGCCCGCTTGGCTGCCGGAGGAGGCTGCGCCATCTGCAGACGACGACAACAGCTCCGCGACGGGCGGCCGCATGAAGGTGGGCGCGATGGAGAAGCCCGAGCGCTTGAAGGCGCTCACGATGCTCTCGCGCACGGCCGAGTCGCTCCACACGTCAAAGGCAAAGACGTTGCGCAGGGCCTCCTCGAAGGGCTCCTCCGGGAACCGCGCCAGGTGCTTGGCGATGGCGACGGCCTCGCGGGTCGAGTACGGGTAGGCCAGGTGGCCCTCGTCCACGAGCTGCCTCAGGTGGCCGAACGCCCGCGCCAGCCGCTGGAGCGTTTCCGATGGGACCGAGGGCGCGTAGGCCCGCAGCAGCGCCATCTCCGACGCCATGTCCGGGTTCCCGATCGCGTGGCTGCCGCGCGCCATTTTGAAATATTCAGATAGAAAACGTCATCACGGCCACGAAATGCTGAAGACGCGCGCGAGGAGAAGGCCAAGGGAGGCAGGTGCATATGCATACCAGCTGAAGAGGTCGCCGCACTCGCGGAAGAAGTCGTTGCCCTGTCAGGTCGCCCGCGGTACCCCCCCCCCAAAGGGATGTCAGCACCACTAACGAGGGATGGTACCGAGGGGGGGGGGGAAGGGAGCTCGAGAGCTGCGTACCAGGAAAGGCCAGCCGGGCTTGTTGGCCAACACGATCAGCCGGAAGTTGGGGTGCATCACGATCACGTCGTTCGGTACTTGTGCGCGCTGGGCATCCTTCTCATGATGGTGATGGTGGCTGGCCGCCACAATGCGGCGGCCATCGGCCAGGGTCATCTCGCCGTCGACCAGCGACTTGAGGACCACCACCACCTCGGAGGGCGCTGCATGAAAATGCATCCCGCACGGAGCGTCAGCAGCCCTCTCCATCCCCTCCATCCCCCCAACATGAAGCAAAACCAAAGGGGGGAGATTCGGGGGGCGAAAGGGGACCTTTGTCGGCCTCATCGACGACAAGGACGTGGCCCTCCTTCACGGCCTTGACCAGCGGCGAGTCAGTCCACACGATCTTGCCTCTGCCCCCCAAACAACCACAAGCACGAGCACAAGCACAAGCACGTTGGTGCGCGCTCCTCCTTTTTGGTAAGCCCAACGGTGCATGCAAAGTGGGGCGAGATCAAGCAGAGGCGAGACGAGGAGGAGGAGGAGGAGGGAGGGGGGAGGCCGGACCGCTCGAGGGAGGGCTGGAGGGTGAGGGACGAGACGGTGGTGTCGCGGTGGAGCTGGATGTACTGCCGCGGGAGGCTGGCGGGCGGCGGCAGCGCATCAGCGAGGGCACATCATACGCGTGTAAAGCAGGAAGGGGGGGAAATGAAGGGGAGGAAGGGGCAAACGCAACTGGAGGGTCTGCAAAAACTTGTCGGTGAGCTTGTTCTTGCCGACGCCCTGCGGCCCGATGAGCAGCAGGTGCTCGCCGAGGCGGTAGTCCTGGTACATCGCCTGCAGCAGCGACACGTGCGAGGCGATCGCGAAGAAGTCGATGTCCGGGATCAAGTGCAGCGGCTGCTGCTGCTGCGCGGGCGTCGCGGGCGCGGCAGAGGTCGACAACAACGCCGGCGAAAAGGGCGACTGGGGAGCCGCGGCTGGGGCGCGGTCCTTCTCGCTCTCGAGGAGCAAGGTGAACAGGTAGTCGTAGTTGCCCTTCTCGAGCTCCTTGGCATACTTGGCCGCGTGGTTCGACGACGTGGGCTCCTTGCCCCCGAGGGCCCGGAAGAGCAGCTTGTTGACGGTCTCCTTGGTCGCCGCCGGCAGGAAATCAAACAGGAGCAGCCCGTGGATGACCTTCTTCGTCTCGAGGGCCGATGGCTGCGCCGCGCTGGCGATCCGGCGGCCGGCCCGGATGAGCTGTCGCGTGGAGAGCGACGTCTGCAGATGCTTGTTCTGCTTGAGCGCCTCGTTGAACCTCACCAGCCCGGCCAGTTGCTCCCGCGCCAGGTCCTCGCGTCGCGCCAGCGCGCCGGCGCCAGCCGAGGCCACGGCCGAGGCGGGCTCGGGCCGGAGCGCGGCGACGCGATCGAGGAAGGCCTCCAGCTCGGCCGGGTTGTCGAGCGACGGGAGGTGGTGGAAGTGGAAGAGGGACATCACCTCCTGCGTGATGTAGGCGTGCGACGCCGACGGCAGGTCGCCGGTGGCGATGATGCGGAACGCCGGGTGAATCGCGTGAACGCGCCGCGCCTGCATTTACCCGGAGAGAAAAAAGGGCCTCTCGGGAGAGATCAGCCGACCAGCACACGCGAATGGTCGTTCATCGTCACAACTGCTGGTGGGGAGCAGGCTGGCGACGAACCGTGAGCTCAGCCGGCGAGAGCCCGAACTCGCTCTGGAATCGGGCGTAGGTCTCGGCGGACACCAGGCGCGTGCCGTCGTGGAGGACCGCCTGGAGACAGATGATCAGAAGATCGACCGAAATGGAGAACAGCGTATTGGGGGGGGGGCACCTGGCGCTCGTGGATGAGGCCCTGCAGCACGGAGAGGGCCCCGATGGGCAGGCGGTCGATGTTGTCCAGGATCGCGATCCGCCCGGCCACAGCGGCCTTGATGAGGGGGCTCATCTCCCACATGGACTCGGTGTCTTCGCCCCCGCGCAGGGGCTCGGCTAGGGCGTCCGTGTTGGCCAGGATCTGGCCCTCCTCGCGCAGCAGCTCGTCGGTGGCAAACTCGACGGACGCCTCCCTGTGGGCCGCAGCGGAGAAGGGCAGCTGTGCGTGGATGGGCTCCCGCTTCTGCTCGATCTTCTTGGTGGCTCTGCGCTGGAGCAGGTCGCGGGTCGACATGTCCTTGAACAGCATCATGTGCTCCGTCTCGTAGCCCAGCATGTCGGCGAATCGTCTGGAGCATCCACGCCCACACTACGTCAATACCGGGCAGCGTAAAAAAATACTAAACTATTAAATGAATAAAATGAATTTTTAAAAAATAAAATAAAGCAACGAGCAGGATAGACGGATACGCACTTGACCAGAGTCGACTTGCCCGAGCCCTTGGGGCCAATAACGCAGATATCGCGCCCAATGGCGTGGTCCTCCAGCATCTGCGCGCACCCACATGAATGAGCACTACTTGGCAGAAGAAAGCCCCCCCCCCCAAACCATGCGTACTTGTTGCAGGAGAAGATCGCCCTGCGCGGTCTGTGCGACGCCTGATGCGCCGTCCAGCGAGCCGGAAGGAAGCGGCCCGGCGGGTACCTCCACAGCCACCTCCTTACCGTGGGCCCTGCGTGTACCCGGTCCATCAATCAGACGTGGGGAAAGAGGCACGCCTGGGACCAAGCAGCACGACTGGACAGTCGGCGCACCTGAGCACGACCGTTTTGTGCCGGAGCCCCGCTGCTGGGTCCGGCCGGATCTCTGCGATGGTGTGGGGCTCTTGGCTCGCTTTGGCGGTGCGTGTGTCCACGCCCAGCTTCTTGAACGCCGCCTCGATCGCATCGGCCTGGGCCGAGTCCTTGGCCACCCAGCGGAACGGGTACACCCGCCTGAGCACGTCCTGCGCGCGGCGAGGTGCAGCGATAAGCATACGGGACCGGTGCACGTGAAGGGCCCGACCAGGGAAGGGGCTGGTGTGGGCGCGAACCTGGATCGGCGTGTGCGGGAACCTCTCGAGCAGCCTCGCGGCGGAGATGAGGCCCTCCTCGGTGAACTCGATGGGCTTGGCCAGCAGCTCGCTGAAAGACTCTGTGGGAAGGAGGAGAATGGTTCCAGAGGCCGTTCAGTCGATTGGCCATCATGAAGGAAGAGGAAGAAGGAGGGAGAAGAGAGCGCACCGGTGTCGGCCTGGCGGAACGCCTCCGCGGCCGAGGCCAGAAGCTTCACCGTGTCTACCGGCAGGCCCGGCGCTACTCGGCTGGCCAGCAGAGCTTGTGGTGAGTCCCTCAACACAACAAAGGGAGGAGGAGGCAAGCCAAGGTGTCGACTTGGTTGTTGTGCCCAGTCGGTACCTGAGGACGTCGATCCGGGAGGCAAGCGAGAGGGGCGGGACGCTGTAGGCCTGGAACCGCGAACGCAGCGGTGGATCCAGAGGGTTGCCGGGATAGCGGGGCACCTTTGGTGGTGGTGGTGGTGGTGGTGGGTGGGGGACATGACGTCGACGACGAGGAGATTAAATGACACGAGGAGCGGGAAAAAAGGCATGCGCTCCACCCCTGGACCAGGTGAAACGTACCGGCAGAGCCAGCGACACGACACGGAAGTTGGGGTCGACGCGGATCAACCCGAGCCTCTGCATCTCAGCTTCAGAGTGTGTCTCGAGGAGCTTGTCGTACCGCTTGGCGTTCATCAAGAAACGTCCGTCCTCGAGCGCCTGCGCCCTCGCGGGTCAGCATCACTCGGCGTACACGCGCACGCACACATGCGCACACGAACCATTTCACGGTTCTCAAGGAGGTTGTTGAGGAGCGGGAGGATATTGCGCTCGGCCTTCTCGATGCCCTCCAAGATGAGCACTCGGCCTTCGATGGCCGCTCGCACCGCCGCTTGATCTGGTGCACCAACCACCAACCAATCAACTCATTGAGCTCATTATCAACGCCGCCAATGGTGGGTGTGGGAGACTCCCATCATACCGACAAAGCGAACAGAGTTGCCCACGATCTCGCGCCTCTGCTTGAGGTCCGCCTCCGTGGTGTCGCGGGACAGCGAGACAAACTCGTACTCTCTCTGGGCCACCTCGCAGAATCGGAGAGCGATGCGGCGCCTGAGCTCGCCCGGTGGTCTGCAGGTCGTCCCCCCCCCCCAATAACCCTCAAAGTCCGTGAGAGCTCACGCAAACAAGCAGCCATGGCAGGGGAGGTGCTGAGCGGAAGGGACCCCAGGAGCAGCATGTCTTGGCCGAGCTGGTCCTTCTGCATCATCCACCGCAGCACGTGCAGCACCTACGCGGGGACACGAGAAAGACAACGGCGTTGAGCACGGTGGGCAAAGCATAACGGAAAGAAAGGGGACTTCCAAGGACAACGTGCCTCCTGCGTTTGCATCATCCAGCCCAGCGAAGAGGGCAGCAGCGGCACGAGATCGGGACGGCGCGGTCCAGCAGCGGGCAGAGGAAGTGAGACATCCCCGATGGCCACACGAGCAGGGCGCTGGCCCGGTGTCCCCGCGGCACCCGCACCTGCACTCCTTCTTGAGACAAATGGAAAGAGAGCACAAGGGGGGCGGAGGCGAGGAGAAGGGGCACCACTGTGGAGGCAGCGAGCCAAGACCAGCAGCCGAGCCGACGGAGAAGCGGAGCAGGAGGAGCGCACAACCAGGCTCCGCAGCGGGTGGTACTGACCCGGCACAGCAGGAGTGCCTCCGGGAGAAATGGTCCGGGCCGGCACTGCACCACCTCGCGCCACGGGTATGGCAGCACGCCAGCCCGCGGGCAACCTCCCGCGCAGCATCTTGTGGTGTGGTGAAGGGTCCTTGTTTTTTATCTTTTATTTATTTTTTGGCTTTTCCTTGACAGCGCACGAGTGCAAAAAGTGGAGGTGTTGGAGTCGATACGCAGCTTCCTGAGAGGACCCACTCAGGGCTGTAATCCCTCCACCAACGGGACCGGCGTCTTTTCCCTGCTCTGTCGCCAGCCTGAGGCGGTGCGACGCTCATCATCGACCTTGAAACCCTCCCCTCCGAGAGGGCCCCAATGTCGAGTCTCCTTCTGGACGGGGCAGCGGCCTTCGGCGTGAGCCTAAACTCCCGCTCGACTGCGCACGCCTCCAATCCCTCCACCCACATACCCCGCAAGCACGGTTACAGCCAACTGCTTAGGTTGGCCGGCACTCCTCTCCTCCCTGCGCGGCCTCTTTATTGGTCGCCTGTGCCCACGACAGCGGGCCTTATGGGAGCGAACGCTCCCCATCTCTTGTGCGCGAGAACCTTGGTTGGTGCAAAGGTGTGGGACTACGCCTTTGCGAGGTCCATGTAGAACCACACCACGCGAGGGGGTAAAGGGGCCAAAAAGACATGTTGTTCTATGTACATACATCAACACCACAGGGGAGAGGTAGAGGGGGGGAGGGTTGCTGCATCAAGGTGAGCGTCAGCCGAGGAGACAAGAGGGCTTTTTCGAGCCCGCTTGAGCGGGTCCGCGAGAACGCTGTTGCTCCGGTGACGGGTGCGCTTCTGAGAAGCCCTTGCGAGGCTCAAGTCGGGAGGCCTTCCGCAGGGCGTACTTGACGGCGTTGGTGAGCATCACGAGGGCGTCATTCGCGAACAGTTCCACTTCGTCCGCGCTGCGTTTTTGCTCCACGCGGGGTGTCCCGCTCGCCACTTCAACTGCCGCCACTTCCATACTCTCATTCGTATTGTCGTTGTCATCGCCCGCGCCCGTGTCCGCTCCGGTGTCCGCCTCGGCATTCTCGTCGCTGTCGATGCGCGTCAAAAGCCTTTCCCACGGATCGTCGCCCGAGTTGGCCGACATCTCGCCCACCTCCCTGCACCCGGCGCAAGCGTTCGAACGGACAATTAGCCGCTGCTGGGATTGTGATCGGGTGGGGAGGGGAGGAGTGCGCACGCACCGGAGGAGCGCTGTGAGCTCGGGCGGGATCTCCATCCCCGCAATCAGCTCGGCACTGCCACCGCTGAGGGTGGGAGCGGGGTCATCGACTTGGATTGGGGTGACGTCGCCATCGCTGGTGGGCGACACCGACGCTACCGGCGCGGCCTCGTCGTCTCGCTCGGCCTCGGTCGTAGTGCTGGTCCGTGCGAGCTGGTCCATGAGTTGATACATCCACGCCCGCGCCGAGCTGTTGTCCTCACGCGCGGTCCATCCTACACCGCACAAGGCCGTTGTTTAGCGTATGTCGCCGCGCAGGAGGGGGAAGGGGAAACGCACGAGCGCTGCCCTGGGCGGGCCAGCCGCCGTCGCCGATGTCCATGGAGGGCGGGAAGAAGTTGACAGCGATGACGGTGCCCCGCTGGGCCTTGAGGCGCGCCATGGCGGGCGACTTGTCTGACCATTGTCCAATCACCTTGGCCTTCTTGTGCGCCAAACCAACACCGTGGTAGGAGACGAATGCGTGGCGGACGCCGTGAAGGAGGTGGTGGTCGATGCCCTCTGAGTGGCGGTCGAGCTCGACACGGATCGACGTCTGGCCCGCGGTCAGGATGGGGAAGTAGTTGTTGTCCAGCCAGCGGCCGCCGGGCGACTCCGAGAGGTTGCACGTGGCAAACGCCAACAGCACCACGCCTGCCCCTCACCCCAACAATCCGGGCGTGAGCGCCGATTGGTCCGTGAGAAAAACGGGTCGTGACAGCCCATGGAGTGGAAGGAGGGAGGAAAGGGACGCACTGCCGCCAGACTCCACAAAGTCGGCCAGGTGGTTACCGATTTGGTTGCGCACCGCATCACTTCCCCCGGCCTGTCGATGTGCAGATCACGACGAGATGAGTTGACGTTCACACATGTGGAGATACTGGGAGGGGGAGGGCGCGAGACGCACGATGTTGGAAAAGAAAATGACGACAGAGTGGTGGTGAAGGTGATAGAGCATATCTTCTTCCCACCCCTTCGGGGGACCGGCTTCATCATACGACTGCTGGATGATGCACGTCGAGTTGACCTGCAACCAGCAAGAACGATTCATTATTAACGCCGTTTGCAAATTGAGCAAAAAGGCGGGGCGTACCTTGACGCCGTGCGCGTAGAGTTTGTCGACGACGTCGGCCGCGTAGGGCAGCGAATTGCTGCCGACCATGAACACCAGACATGTGCCCTCCTGTTGCGGAATGGTGGGTCAGGATTATCTACGTCATCCACAAAGAAGGAGAACAACATCACACCTTCATGCGGAGGCGGCGGCGATAGCAGGTCTTCCACGCGTGGGGCGCGTCGATGGGCAGATCGTGCCGAAGGCGGTGCATCTCCTCCTCCGCCAAGCGACGCTCCTCGGCCTCACGCTCGACAGCATCGGCCTCGAGGAGGGCTTGAGCTTGGGCCTGGGCGCGGTGCCGCTGCGAGGCAGGAGAGGCTGAGAACAACCGCGGCGATTTCTCGGGGGAGTCGATGCCGTCGTGGTCATCTCCATCGTTGCCGCGCGATTGGCGAGCGGCAGGCCACGCAGCCTTACGCGCAAAGGGTTGTGGGAGGTGGGTGCCCTGGCGCAACACGAAGCGGCGAACATAGAGGCCCTTCCAGAAAGTGTCCTGCTCAAGTAGGCTGTGCCACTGGCGGCTTACGCATGCCAAGGCCGGCACGTTGTGCACCTCCAAAAACTAGGTCCAAGAAGGCCAAGAAACGCTGTCAGATCACAAGGATGTGATGGCGACGGTCATTTAAGAAACGGGCAAGTACCGAAGCAATATGGAGGTAGACCTCGGGGGGTAAAACCTCAAAAGGATCGGTCATGGTCTTGAAGAAGCGGTCGACGATCAATTTGCGGGGGGGGGGTGACTTTCGTGTAACGCTTCTGTGTTTCGCAGGTTTCAGTCCTTGTTCTGCGTCAGCGTTTCTGTCGACTCCATGGCTTTCTTGCTTTTTCTCTGCTTTTTTTTTAAGCACAGATGGAGGAGACGGCGAGCAAGGCCGTTGCCGGCAGCGAGCGGGAGGGTCGCGAAGAGAGAACCGAGAGACACTCGCGTGATGAAGGAAGGAAAGAAAGACGCAGAGATGATGACTACGATCGTAGCCGCAAGGTTCGTGCCCCTTGCAATCTTTGCTTACGTAAACTGCTCATGTGCGGCGTCGGTCGAGAATCTCACTGCATAGCGCGCGTGCAGCGTTCGCGTGAACGGGAGAGAAGCGATGATCGTGACAAGCGCCGTTCCAAACGAAGCCGCAAGTCAGACGACTCCTCATCTGATTCCGACGATTCTGACCACAAACGCAGCAGGCGGCGAAGGCGATCTTCTTCATCTTCTTCGTCGTCCGAGAGCTCGTCCGACTCCTCATCTTCAGACTCGCGTCGGCGGAAGCGCTCTTCGCGTCGGAGCAGCGACGACAAGAGCGGCCGCAAGGACTCGGCCGAGGATGACGCCGAGTCGCGAGAGCGCAAGCGCCGGCGAAAGGAGAAGAAGCGTGAGAAGCGCGAGAAGCGGCGGAAGGAAAAGAAGGAGAAGAAGGAACGCAAGAAGCAGAAGAAGAAGGAGGAGAAGAAGCGCGAGAAGCAGGGCAAGAAGGGCGCCGTCAAGCAGTGGGGCGCGTTCGGCATCGTGCGCGAGGCCGACATGTTCTTCAAGGACGCTGTACGCGCGCCCGGCCGCCTCGCTGGGCCGTTGTCGGCTCGTTGGATCCTCGGGTGTGCTGATGGTGGTCGTGGTGATGGTGATTGTGGGAACACACGTTGTAGGAGTTCTCGTGCTACCTGCGCGAGGTGAAGAAGATCGAGCCCGAGGTTTTGAGCAACCTGGACCGCAAGAAGTACTGGAAGGACTACATGGAAGGTCAGTTGTGCTCCCCCTCTCTTCATGATCGTGATGGCCACGTAGGAGATATGGCCGCGCAAGTCGTTTATTGTTATTTTTTGCTTATTGTGTACCTTGTTCCGGGCAGACTTCAACACGTGCACGATGCCGTCCAAGAAGTACTACGACCTCGCGCAGTGGGAGGCGCGCCAGCTCATCAAGCGCCAGAGAAAGTGCGCACTTCCCCCGTCCCGACCCAAACGGACCACGGCCCCTGCCGCGCTTCACGAGGGGGGCACTCACCACGCAAACACAAAACAATCAACGACGCAGGGGGCTGAGCGCGACGCAGGAGCAGGTCAAGGACGAAGACGCGCTGCTCGAGCGGAAGAAGAAGGAGCGCGAGGAGAAGGCGTTCCGGGAGGCCTACCGGTACAGCAACCCCTCCCCTCGGCGCGTTGTGCCTCTCGATCCGGCTTTTTCTTTTTCTTTTGCAGATGGTGATCACGTCCCTTTTCCTCTCTTTCTCTCTTTCTCTCTCTCTGTCTCGTATCGTGGACGCTCCAGAAACGCGCGGCTGGAGAAGCAGTTGCAGGAGATCGCAAAGAAAGAGGGCAAGGTGTACATACCGCCCGTGTGAGCAGTCCGCACACGTGCCCATGCAATCAAGCAATCGATCAGTGATTCAACCATTTCCCTTGTTTGCGTTTGTGTTGCGTGTCACCACATTGCCTAAACTTGTGCACACCCAACATCATAAATCGGTGGCGGGAGGTTGATCGGGCACGAGGTTACACGTTTGGCGGCGATCAAAAAAAAGGAAACGTTTACGAGGCCCTTGGTAGAGTATGCGCTTTTTGGGTTTGACTAGCCAGACTACACCGGAGCAAAGGTGGACGCTTGTTGGGTCCGTTGTATGCGGGGCGAGAGAGTGAGCTGAAGATGAGGTCGTCGGCATTGTCGCTTGTTGCTGTGGGTGAGGTTTGCCTTGCGTTGAGAAGAGCCAGGCGTTGTGTCGTTCTGGTTGATGTCATCTTCCAGTAGCTGCTCATCTCGAAAAGCGTCGATGCTGTGCAAGCGGCTTCTCTTTCTTGGTGGCGTTACAGTGGAACCGGTAAGCAGCATTGGGGCCGACGTTTTCGTCTGGGTGGATGGCAATGATGGCGGTTGTGGAGGTTCGGTTATGCTCGTCCACGAGTAGAACTCCTCCTGCATCATATCGACAAGGTCTAGCAGCTCCACCATCAACCTGAATCATCGACAGCTTGGTTCAGTTCCTATGTACTACACAACACAACACAACACAACACAACAGTTTAAACGAACCTGTGCTCTAGCTCCTCAGGCGGATATTGAGGAACGGGAAATCCTTGGTGCAGGACAGCAAAGTAGTGAGACTGCTCCGCTTCACAGGAAGAGGAAGTGGCAAGAGCTGGTGGTTGTCCGAACATCTCTATCTTTTACTTGCAAACGTCAACCGTGGGGGTTGTAGGGCTGCTGGTGTGTTGAGGAACTGGGCTGGCGTGTAATGATGATAACGGCGTCCCTGAAGCACCTCGAGTGTGAGGCGTGTCATCCAGCGCGCGAAGGAACTCACGCCGATGCACATAAATTCGATCACACATGTCAATGAGTGCTCTAACTGGAGATCACGTGCTGATCGATCATAGGCGGTAAATGCAGTGTAACGAAATATTCAAAGTATTTACGGCAAGGCACGGCCGGCCTTCCAGGCGCGTTTGTGGGCACAAGAAATTACAGCAATCAGTACAAGTGGGAGTATGCACAAATACGAATCAAGCATGCCATTTGTGCAAGTATTGCTGGTATCCATTTCCCTTTACTCTGTGCTGTTATATTTACAGTTCTTCCATCCACCGGTGGCCCACTACAGTGTCGTCTTCAAATTCCCACTCACCCACTCCATACGAGGATTGGTCGAATTGTGAGGAGTAGCAGGGGTGGCCGAGGGACTGCGGCATCCGCGCCAAGGCGGATAGCAGCTGCCTAGAGTTGACACTATAGTCTTCCAGACCTTCTTCAGCTGACGGAGACTCTCTCCGCGGCTCGTCCGCAATGCCGAAGACACTAGCCTCCTTTCTTGGCAAGCCAACTCGAAGGCCAGCCACTTGCTCCCAATCGGCGTTCTGTGGCTGCTTTACGGCTGTGACCGTCGACTGGAATCGTTGTGTAGGCTGGGAGCATGAAGGGGAGAGGAAAAGCGTGCTAAACGCTCGTGATACCTGTTGTCGTGTGAGCATGATGTGGAGAATAACGTTACGAGAGGTTCAGCGGGTACCGATTTTTATGTGTGGTGGGTGACGGGGTGGGTCTCGGGCTTGTGAGTGTGAGCTCCACACAGGCGGCGGCTGTAGCTTGAAGGGGCGCCGCCGAGTCGGCGACGAATTCTCGGAGCTTGTCGGAACGGGAGTGTTGACAAGTTTCGGTGAAGTACGCTGAATGCCTGGAATTACTCAATTCAGTAATATTGCCAACAGGAAGAATTCTTAGCGGCCAACGATTTGGGGAGCCCAAGACTAGTGCGGCAATTGACGAACGTAAGAAAGCACACAATGTCGGACACTGAAATCGAGCATGCGACGGACGGCGCGGCCGCGTTGAACCTTGATGGTGACAAGCCAGCTGATGATTATGACGCCCAGCTGTCTGACGATGAAGGCAAGGGTGAGCACAAGCAAGAAGAGCCGCACGAAAATAACAACAAAGCCAAGGAGAACGGTCACGACGAAGAGGTCGTTGAGGCTGCTGACGAAGAGGAAGAATTCAAGATTCACAAGCCCACTCCCGCCACTCAGCCGCCTAAGCCTTCTTCGACACTCTCGTCGCCCTCTGCGTCGGGCACTCAGACGCCCACGCGCACTCCTACCAGGACCGGCGCACGCACCCCTACATCATCAGGCGCCCGTACGCCCACCTCGTCTGGCACCAGCACGCCTACCCGTACGCCTACGCGTACGCCGACACGCACGCCCACTTCATCTGGCACGCGCACACCTACGCGCACGTACGTCCCTTCTTTCGTCACAATTTGTGTTTAATTTTGGGGAAGGGGGGTGCAATGATTGTTCATCAATTAATCGGTTGTCCAAAAATTGACAGGACGCCGGCCAGCCCAAGCCGGGAATTCTCGCCTACCCTTTCGCCTCATGCGGCCGGCATTCAGCGTTCGGGCAATGTCTTCGACTCACTCTACAATGACGCCCTCCAGAGGCGTGAAAAAATCAAGCAAAAGCAAGAGCAACGTACGCTCAGTCCTCCTGTTATTGTTCCGATCTTGTTGCTTAAGCATCTGTTTGATGTTCCCCCTCCCTCCCTCCTTCCCTCCTTCTTAACTCTTTTCCTCGCGCGTTGCAGTGGACGTCGAGCGCCAGAAGCAGTTCACGAGCCCCACGGTCTCGAAGTACGCCAACAAGACGCAGCGCTCACACAACGTGTTTGAGTCACTTTACGGCGACGCCCTGCAGAGGAGGGAGAACAGGAAGAAGAAGCTTGAGGGAGGCCAGTGAAAACGCAATCGCTCGAGAGAACCCTTGTGAAGAACAGGCCTGCCGCTGTTGGCTGCTGACCGTCTCCTCCAACGGGCGAGCCTGCATTGTACTTGCGCCGAAGGTTTCAAGCATGACGTGGCGTTTTTTTTTCTCCAATATTTTAGTCTCTCTTCATTTTTGAAGAACACACAAACAACCTTGCTGTAACCGCCTCTCTTCGCATCCATCATGTTGTTCTGGTGGCTTGTTGTGGGCGTTCTCGTGTCGGCCATTGCCCTTCTCGCGCTATTGCTGGCCCCATTGCCCACCTTCCTGCAATCGGGCACCATTCAACTGCTCAACTATCTTCAGCGCCCCCTCTGGATTGTTCTTGTTTTCATCTCCTGGGTTCTCTTCGGTATGGGCTCAAACAAACCGCGCGTGTCCAGCAACAATTTCAATTCTCACTCGATCTGCACTCTGCTGCAGATGCGTCTATGGAGATGAGGAAGTTCACCGACAACACGCCCAAGGGCGCGTCCTCGCACACCCACGCCCTGGACGAGCTTGCGCAGCACAACAAAAAGTGGCGCGCGGAGCGAAACTTCTACATGACGTGTACGTTCGCTTGCGTTGCCGCGCTGCACACGACACAGGGAGCAACGCTGACACCATCTTTCTCTTTCCTTATGCCTGAAGGCTTCGCCTGGACACTTCTCCTGATTGTTTTGCGCTGCCATTACCTTGCTCGTTCCAAGCTTGAGCTTATTCTTGAGAACAAGCGCCTGCGTGCTGCCAGGCAGAACCAGTAGAAGCTTGGCGTCAAGCTTTGCCATGCTCGCCCTCTCATGTTGTACGCAACACACAGATCAAAAGATGGGATTCCGGGCAATATCAAGGATCGCAAACTGTACCTTGGGCGCGGGAATTTGAAGTCGGTGGCGGTGTTTCTGTCTTATTTCTTTTTTCTGGGGACCTTGCGATTGCTGCTCTCGCGTCGCGTGTGTTGTGACATCATCACAGGCTCTCCGATCTGAGAGCGAAGCCTACTTTCTGTTCTCCTCTCATTGCCCCGGCCTCTTTTCCTGCGACTGTCGTATATCGCCAACAAACAGCATCTCCGATTTTTCACCGTCTCATCTCATCTTCGCCGGACGTTCATCTTTTCATGGATTTTCACTTCGACCTCCTTCCCTCTCTGCGCCTTTTGGCGGCTCGATACCCAGACGAAATTGGCCGCCACGCCTACCTGTCCTCCTTGGGACTGCAGGACGAGGTATCTTGCCTTTCCCGGTTGTTTTTTTTTCTTCTTGCAACTCATTCTTCGATGCATCGCCACGACCGCAGAGCCCTGCCATCACGTTTGAAGACAAGCACAAAGCCTTGAACGCGCTCACGCAACTGCTGGTGTCTGCTCCGGTCTTGACAGTGCCGATAGCGCAGCTGTTTCGACCCATTCTGCCGGAGCTGGTCGCTCGCTTGACGGACACCGGCTCCCGCTCCGTGCTGGGCCAGTGGGAAGTGCAGCGCTTCGAGGCCACTGCCTCGGCCTTGAGCAAGCTGCTCCCCATCGCGCCGCACATCAGCGGCACCGTGCTGGCCTTCTTTGCTCGCTCTCCCTCCCTCTTTGAGCGCCTGAGCCAGCCTCGTGCTGGCGCTTCGGCCCCTGCTGACGTACCGTCCCCCGAGAGGCCACAACCCTGACCTGTACTCTGCGTTTGCTGCCGCTGGCGCGTGCTGACCTCGGTCGTGTGTTTGCTCGTGTGGCCACAGGACTCGTTCGTCGAGCTGGCGCGGACGGCGCATCGATTTTTGAAGTTTTCGTCGACGGATTTCGGCACCGGTCTCTGGGACTGGAGCCCCTTCTTCTCCCTCCTCTCCCTCGCCCATAGCGCCACGCTGCGCTACCACGTCCTGGAAAGCGTTTCCATCCTCTTGAGCATCTCCGATGAGAACAAGCTGAAGCTGCCTCACGCCCTCGATCTCCAACACATCAAGGCCATGTGCGAGATCAGGTCCGTTCCTCGTGTGCTGTTTGTTTTTGTTTTGTTTTATGCTTTTTTTTTCCATTTTTTTTTTTCATTTTTTCTCACGCTTAACAACTACGGCAACAGGCCCCAAGAAACACAAGAGCTGGCCGTCGAGCAGGCCCTCATGTTCACCAGCACATGGGAGGTCCCGCCCGCCGCTGGCACCTCTTCGTCCGGCACGTCGATTCCACAACCGCACAGTGTCGTGACCGCCCACGACCTGCACCCGTCGCTGGTCTCCGTGTGCGGCGTGCTCCTGCCCCGCCGCCGGTCCGGCGGAGGAGACGAGGCACGGCGGGACAACACGCTGACCAACGAGCCGTTGGTCTACACGACCACCACGCTGCTCAACATGAAGTCGCTGGCCCTGGCCGTGTGCGAGGTACCTCTCGAGCCCAACAACGCAAAAAACGCGCGAACGCGCTCTTCTCACGCGCGATTGGCGCTCCGTCTCAGGGCGACCCGATCCTGCTGGAGGGCACCACGGGCGCGGGCAAGACGGCCCTCATCGAGGAACTGGCCCGGCTCACCGGCAACCAAGGTACAGCCTCTTCCCCCCCTCTCCCAAGAAGCGCCGACACTGACCGGAACGTGATTGGGGGGGGAGGACAGACATCATCAAGATCCACTTGGGCGATCAGACCGACGCCAAGGTGCTCCTCGGCACCTACGTGTGCACGGAAGTGCCCGGCGAGTTCCGCTGGCAGGCCGGTGCGCTCACCCAGGCGGTGCGCGAGGGCCGGTGGATCGTGATCGAGGACATCGACCTGGCGCCTCTCGAGATCCTGTCGGTGCTCATTCCACTGCTCGAGACACGGAAGCTGTTCATCCCCGGCCGCGGCGAGGTCATCCACGCGCCCAAGAACTTCCAGCTCTTCGCCACACAGACCCTCTACGGCTCCGGCGGTTCCGTCGGCCAAAACTGTACCGACCCCTTCATTAATCGTCCCTTTTTTTTTTCTATTTGAATATTTTTCAGTATTGTTTAATTGATATAATTACTCAACGTGATGTGCGCGTGTGTTGGGCCGACAGCTCGATTGCTGCACAATTTCTGGACGCGTGTGGTGGTCGAGTCGCTATCGTCGGAGGAGTTGGGCGCCATCCTCACGTCCAAGTTCCCGCTCATCGCCACGCTCGTCCCGCAGTTCATCGGTACCGCTACCCTCCTGCCCCACAAAGCCCTACGGTGTGGAGAGAGAGAATTGACACCAAAGGCGCGGGGCGATGGTCTGCAGCCACGTTCGACCTGTTGCGGGGCAACACCGAGTCGGCGCTGATGATGCTACAGTCGCAGTCGGAGATCGCGGGCAGCTCGTCGAGCACGCCGATCGTGCTGTCGAGCGACTACATGGTCAACTCGATCTTCTCCGGGCGCCACCTGTCGACGCGCGACCTGCTCAAGTGGTGCCGCCGGGTGAACCGGCACTTTGAGGCGCTCGCTCAGCAGGGCCTCACCAACATCGCCGTCACGTACCAGCTCAAGGAGCTCATCTACCTCGAGGCCCTCGACTGCTTCTGCGCGATGGTGCCCTCGATGCCCAACCGCGAGAAGTGCTACACGCTCATCGGGCAGTCGCTGGGCCTGCCCGCCGACCGCATCGCGCACTTTGTGCAGCTCTACAAGCCCGCGCTGAGCCTCACGCCCACGGCCTTCACCGTGGGCCGCGCCACGCTCGCCAAGGCCGTGTCGGACGAGCTGAGCGCGGCGGGCCCCGCCCGCAAGTCCAAGTTTGCGCACACCAAGCACGCGCTCGCGCTGCTCGAGCGGCTGGCCCACTGCCTGAGCATGGGCGAGCCGGCCCTTCTCGTGGGCGAGACCGGCACGGGCAAGACCTCGGTCGTGCAGTACCTGGCCGACCAGCTGGGCCAGCGGCTCGTCGTCCAGAACCTGTCCCAGCAGACCGACAGCGCCGACCTGCTGGGCGGCTTCAAGCCCGTCGAGATGCGCATCCTGTGCGTCCCGCTCAAGGCCAAGTTCGACCAGCTCTTCCCCAAGACCTTCTCCAAGAAGGCCAACGCCAAGTTCATCGCCGACGTGGAGCAGGCCTTTAGCCAGAAGGACTGGAAGCGCTTCATCCTCCTCCTGGGCAAGTCCCTCCACGAGGCCGAGAAGAAGTTTCTCCTCCTCGACCAGCAGGAGGAGGAGGAGCAGCGCCGCAAGCGCAGCCCCTCGGAGGGAGACGCCCAGGCCGAGACCAAGGTAAAGGCCCGCCACCGCCCCAAGGCCGAGCCCGTTGCAGCCGAGGCCAAGGGCAAGCGCAAGGCCGAGGCCCAGCTGAGCAAGGAGGGCGCACAGGCCGACCCCAAGAAGCCCAAGCAGGCCGCGCGCAAGCGCAAGAAGGCCCAGAAGCCCATCAGCCCGCTCGTCCGCCAGGAGTGGAAGAAGCTCGCCGCTGCCGTCTCCAAGTTTGAGATCCAGCAGGACCAGCTGAAGAACAACTTTGCGTTTGCCTTTGTGGAGGGCACCCTGGTGGAGGCCGTGCAAAAGGGCTACTGGGTGCTGCTCGACGAGGTCAACCTGGCCACGCCGGAGACGCTCGAGAGCATCAGCAGCCTCCTCGAGGGCGGGTCGATTGTGCTGACCGAGAAGGGCGACGTAGAGCCCATCAAGCGCCACCCCAACTTCCGGGTCTTTGCCTGCATGAACCCGCCCACCGACATCGGCAAGAAGGTCCGCCGGCTCCCACTTGATTCTCGTCTTGGCCCTCGTCGCTCACGGCCAAGCCATTGACGTATACATTTGTGCAGAATCTGCCGCCGGGCCTGCGGAACCGCTTCACCGAGTTCTACGTGGACGAGCTGAGCAACGTCGAGGACCTGCGCACGGTGGTCCACTCGTACGTAAAGGGCAGCGTGGCGCAGCCGCCCGTGGACGACATCGTGAACCTGTACCTGGCCGCGCGGCAGCAGTCGCAGATCGACCTCACCGACGGCGCCAACCAGCGGCCGCACTACAGTCTGCGCACGCTGTGCCGCGCGCTCGAGTACGCGCTGTTCATCCTGCCGGACTACGGCTTCAAGCGGGCCCTGTACGAGGGCTTCTGCATGAGCTTCCTCACGCAGCTCAACACGGCCTCGGTGCCGTCGATGCTGGGCCTCATCCGGCACCACCTGGTCAAGGGCATGAACGACAAGCAGCTGCTGATGCCGCCCAAGAAGCCCGAGGGCGCCGGCGCCGGGCCCGAGTCGCAGGACTTTGTGCTGTTTGAGCAGTTCTGGATCGCCGTGGGCAACCAGCCCGTGGTGGACCCGCCGCACTACATCCTGACGAGCAGCATCCGCAAGCACCTGGCCAACCTGGCCCGCGCCGTGCTGTCGCGCAAGTACCCCGTGCTGCTCCAGGGCCCGACCTCGAGCGGCAAGACGTCGATGGTCGAGTTCCTGGCCCGCCGCACGGGCCACCGCTTCGTGCGGATCAACAACCACGAGCACACGGACCTGCAGGAGTACCTGGGCACCTACATCTCCGACCCCAACGGCAAGCTCGTCTTCCAGGAGGGCATCCTCGTCGAGGCCGTCCGCAAGGGCTACTGGGTCGTGCTCGACGAGCTCAACCTGGCCCCGTCCGAGGTGCTCGAGGCCCTCAACCGCCTGCTCGACGACAACCACGAGCTCTTCATCCCCGAGACGCAGGAGATCGTGCGGCCCCACCCGCACTTTATGCTCTTTGCCACCCAGAACCCGCCGGGCCTCTACGGCGGGCGCAAGGTCCTCTCGCGCGCCTTCCGCAACCGCTTCGTGGAGCTCCACGTGGACGACATCCCCGAGGCCGAGCTCAAGGTCATCCTCGAGAAGCGCTGCGGCATGGCCCCGCCCTACTGCGAGAAGCTCGTCGCCGTCCTCAAGGACCTCCAGCGCCGCCGCCAGGGCACGCAGGTCTTTGCCGGCAAGCACGGCTTCATCACCCTCCGCGACCTCTTCCGCTGGGCCGAGCGCCGCCCCAACGGCTACCAGGAGCTCGTGCGTCTCCACCGGTCATCTCACCAGGCCTTAGCTCTGCCTCTGACTTGTGTTTTCTTTGTCTTTTCCTTTGCTTGTTTTATTGTGGCCGCGCGGGGACAGGCCGAGGAGGGCTACATGCTGCTGGCCGAGCGCCTGCGCAAGCCCGAGGAGAAGCAGGTGATCAAGGAGGTGCTCGAGAAGAACATGAAGGGCGTCGTGATCGACGAGGAGGCCATCTACGCGCGGCCCTTCACCGCCCAAGGCGAGGCTGCCGCGGCGGAGCAGCAGGGCGACTTCCTGGCCGGCCTCCAGATGACGGAGGGCTTCGGGGCCATGGTGTGGAACCAGTCCATGCGCCGGCTGTTCTCGCTCGTGGGCCGGTGCCTGCGCCACAAGGAGCCCGTCCTGCTCGTGGGCGAGACCGGCTGCGGCAAGACCTCCATCTGCCAGTACTTTGCCGGCTTGCTGGGCCAGCGCCTCCACATCCTCAACTGCCACCAGCACACCGAGACCGGTACTTTGGCCCATCACTTAGTATTATTATTATTTTTTTAATTTTTAAAAAATCAGTTTTTTAGTTTTGTTTCATTTTCTTCTGCTTTTCGTGTTGTTAACCCATGTGTGCACAAAATAGCCGATTTCCTGGGCGGCCTGCGCCCCGTCCGTGGGAAGGAGCAGATCCGGGCGCAGCTTGTGGCCAAGCTCCGAACCTTCTTCGAGCACGCCCTGCCGCTACACCACGCCCTGGGCGACGAGCTGGTCGGCCACGTGCGGACCGTGCTCGAGGCCTCCCTCGGCGCCCACACCGTCAACGACCTCATGACGCTCCACGAGCGCGTCTGGCACGCCCTCAAGCAGCACGCGGCCGCGCGGGCCGACGAAAGTAATGCGAGCGCCGTGACGGTGTTTGACCTGCCGCACGCCGAGGCGGCCGAGATCGACGCGTTGCACAAGAAGTACAAGGCCCTCTTCGCCTGGTACGACGGGCCGCTCGTGCAGGCCATGAAGCGCGGCGACCTGTTCCTCATCGACGAGATCTCGCTGGCTGAGGACTCGGTGCTCGAGCGACTCAACAGCGTGCTGGAGCCCAACCGCCTGCTCGTGCTGGCCGAGAAGGGCGCCACCGAGATCGAGGAGCTCATCGCCCACTCGGACTTCCGCATCCTCGCCACCATGAACCCCGGCGGCGACTTTGGCAAGAAGGAGCTCTCCCCTGGTACCTCTTACCTTGTCCTCCTCGCCCTCGTCGAAGCGGGTTCGCTGACTCGTTGGTCTGGGCTTCACCTGCAGCGATGCGCAACCGGTTCACGGAGATCTGGGTGCCGCCGATCACGTCGCGCGACGATCTGTCGCTGATCGTGAAGGAGCGCTTCGCGTCGCCGCTCGTGGAGATCTGCTCGCCCGTCCTCGACTTTGTGCTGTGGTTCCGCTCCAACCTCCTCACCAGCCAGAAGCGCACCATCAGCTTGCGGTACACGAACTTTCACTCCCCCAAACCTGCGTCGTGGTACTGACGGAAATGGTTGTGACCGCCCGCAGAGACATCCTGTCGTGGGTGTCGTTCATGAACGCCGTCCACGCGTCGATGCCGACCCTGAACAAGTGGGAGGCCTACCTCCACTCGGCCTGCCTCGTCCTGCTCGACGGCCTCTCCTACGGCCCTTCGTCGCGCCTCCGCGCCACGACGACGCCGTCGTCATCGTCGTCGGCCGGTGGCAACGGCGGATCGGCGGTGGCCGTCGGGCTCGACCAGAACGCGCGCATGAAGAAGCAGTGCTTCGAGTTCCTACTCGAGCAGCTGCCGGCCGAGGAGCGTGCGCGCTTCAACGAGCACGTCTTCCTCACGCAGGGCCTCATCCAGCGCGTCGAAGCTGCCGACCGCGACGACGAAAAGGATGACAGCAAGGGCGATGATGCCAAGGAAGAGGAAGACGGGCAGTTCCGCCTGCCCGGGTGCCCCTTCACCATCCCGAAGGGCCTCCATCCGGTGCCCGCCAACCTGGACTTTGCGCTGCAGGCGCCCACCACCGCCAAGAACGTCATGCGCGTCCTTCGCGGTACGCCTCTGCCCCTCGCCCTCTGCCTGTCGCTCCTAGAGCGATCCTGGCGCTGATCGCGTGTTTGTTTGGTGGGGACGGGAGCAGGCCTGCAGCTGCACAAGCCCATCCTGCTGGAGGGCAGCCCGGGCGTGGGCAAGACGTCCCTCTGCATGGCCATCGCCAAGGCCTCGGGCCACAGGGTCGTCCGCATCAACCTCTCCGAGCAGACCGACATGATGGTGCGTTTTAAATTCATCTTTTATCATTATTATTATTTAATATTTTCGTAAATAGTTCGTAAACCCATTTATTGACTTTTGTTCATTTTCCGCGGACAGGACCTGCTCGGGTCGGACTTGCCGGTGGAGGGCGGTACGGGAGGCGAGTTCGCCTGGTGCGACGGCATCTTCCTGCAGGCCCTCAAGAACGGAGACTGGGTGCTGCTCGACGAGCTCAACCTGGCGTCACAGTCCGTGCTCGAGGGCCTCAACTCGGTGCTCGACCACCGCGCGACGGTCTACATCCCGGAGCTGCAGCGCAGCTTCGACTGCCCGGCCTCGTTCCGCATCTTTGCGTGCCAGAACCCGGTCGCGCAGGGCGGCGGCCGCAAGGGCCTGCCCAAGTCCTTCCTCAACCGCTTCACGCAGGTCTACGTGGACGAGCTCACCGGCGGCGATCTGCTGTTCATCACCCGGAGCCTGTTCCCGCGCATCCCCGAGTCCGTGCTGACCCGCATGATCGCCTTCAACGACCAGCTCTTCCACGAGACCATGGTCCTCGGCCTCTACGGCAAGAAGGGCAGCCCGTGGGAGTTTAACCTGCGCGACATCTCGCGCTGGTGCGCCCTCATGATCGACCACCAGAGCGAGGGCACCTGGGACCCGGCCGCCTTTGTCGACCTCATCTACCTCCAGCGCATGCGCACCCAGGCCGACCGCGAACACGTCATCCGCCTCTTTAACCGCGTCTTCCAGCCCGCCGTGCCCTTCCGGTTCGTTTCAGTTGCTCCTTGACCTCATGGGGTGGACCAATCAGGGCCGCTTTGCTGACGTCATGGACTCTTCTCGTGATTGGCGGTGGACATCCAGGCCGGAGCTGCACCCGTTCTTCCACGTCACGCCGACGCACGTGCAGGTGGGCGGCGCGTGGCTGACGCGCAGCCCCTCGCGGGCGGCGAGCGATGACGACGGCCTGCTGGAGAGCCCGCACCTGCTGCAGGGCGCGCTCAACGCGCTGGAGAACATGATGAAGTGCGTCGACAAGGGCTGGATGGCGATCCTCTCCGGCCCGGCCGCCTCCGGCAAGACGTCGCTCGTCCGCCTGCTGGCCAACCTCACGGGCAACCGCCTGCGCGAGTTCTCCATGAACAGCTCCATCGACACCACGGAGCTCCTCGGCGGCTTCGAGCAGATCGACCTCCAGCGCCACAAGCGCGGCATCCTCGCTCATGTGCGTGTGGCCCTTCCCCTCTCTTCTCTCCACGCATGCGGTGACTGACGGCCGTTGGCCCGCGCGCCGCCCGTAGGTGTCGAGCCTGGTGAACAAGGTGAGCGAGCTGCTGCTGCTCGAGGAGGCCAAGGCCGGCGCACTCGGCGTGCTGCAGGACCTGCACGCCACGTGGGCCCTCCTCAAGGCCAAGACGCGCTTCATCGGGCAGGCCGCCGACGGGGCCGTGCCGGCCGAGGCCACGGCGTCCCACCATGCCTTTGATGAGGAGCAGTACTCGCTCATGCGGCAGCTCCTCGAGAAGGTGCATGGCCTGGGCTACGAGCGCGGCTGGGACTGGGACCACATGGGCTCCGCTGTGCCCTCGCCGCTCCACATCGGCGCCGCCATCCAACGCCTCGAGAGCGTCGAGAAGAGCTCCGTCGCGGGCTGCTTCGAGTGGATGGACGGCCTCCTCATCAACGCCCTTGAAGAAGGCACCCACTTGCCCTCTTTTTGATTTATTTTTCATTTTTTTGATTTCTAAATATTTATATCATTTATTAATCTGGTGTGGCCGAGCAGGGGACTGGATCCTGGTGGACAACGTCAACTTCTGCAACCCAACGGTGCTGGATCGGTTGAACCCGCTGCTGGAGAACAACGGTGTGCTGATGGTCAACGAACGCGGTCTCGTCGACGGCGAGGTCAAGGTGATCAAGCCGCACCCCAACTTCCGGATCTTCCTGGCCATGGACCCGCACAACGGAGAAATCTCGCGCGCTATGCGCAACCGCGGCATCGAGATCTCGCTCCTCCCGCTCGACACCGCCTCGCTCGACACCTTGGCCCTCCTCAACGGCATCGGCGTCCCGGGCGCCTGGCTGGCTCGCCTCATGACTGGTTCGAATTCCTACCCATTATTATTATTTCTTTATTGTTGGTCGTCAATCCCGATGTTGACGTCCTTTCTCACATTGTCAACAGAGTTCCACCGGGCGTTGCAGAAGGAGAAGCAGATCTTCTACGCGGCCGAGCACTCGCTGACGATCCGCGATTTGCTCCACTGGGCCTCGCTCACCGTGGAGCAGATCCAGCGCGGCGCGCCGCTGGCTTCGGCCCTGCGCGAGGCCATGGAGCTGGTCTACCTGCGCAACCTCAAGAGCCGCGAGAAGCAGGACGTCGTGCGCTCCATCTTCCGCCAGCACTTCTCGCTGCTCTTCCACGCGCTCGAGCACGGCCGCTGGAGCGACGTCATGCAACAGCAGCCGCCATCGGCTCAGGGCGCCAGCAGCGCTGCCGAGCCCGACCGCACGTCCTTCCTCGCGCCTGGCCTCTGGCCGTTCTTCGTGTCGGGCGCCGACTATCGCGACAACTCGACCGAGGCCACCATCGTGCGGCAGTCGGCCCTCTTCCTCCACTTCATCCTCCAGACCGGCGGGCATGACCTCAAGGAGGAGGCCTCCCGCGAGCTAGGCGCCGACTTTGAGGCCAGCCTCCTCCACGCTTCCGCCGACGCCAACGAATCACAGAAGGCCGCCCTCCGGGCCAAGCTCGCGGCCTCGGGCGCGCAGGTCAAGTGCTCGCTCACGCTCCCGATCCTGCAGCGCCTCTTTGCCTTCCACGGCCATGACGCCCGCAAGCCCGATGCCGCCGACGCCGACGCCGTGCTGCCCTACCTTCCGCAGCCGGCGACCAGTGCCGCCGACGCCGTGGCCGACCAACAGGCCATGGTCAAGCGCAGCGACGAGGAGCTCGGCTTCGCGGCGGCCTACGTCCTGGAGAATGCGTCGACCCACGATTACCGCCACCGCGTCCACTACCTCAAGTCGCTCGGGGGCTCGCGCGGGGCCGCGTTCGCGCAGGCGCTCGAGCAGCTCTGGGCCCACCCGCTCGTGGCTGAGATCCTGCGGGCGCGCGAGCAGCTCGTCGACTGCTGCTTTGGCGGCGTCGCTTCTGCCGACGTGCGCGAGGCCAAGCGCTCTGCGCTGCGCCGGCTGCTGTCCTTCCAGCCGCTCGACGTCCGTGCCAACGCGCCGCTGCTGACCAAGTTGTGGAACGACCTCCACTTTGCCGACGCCGACACGGAAGGCCTTCCCAGTGAGGAGCGTGAGCAGGCCTGGAGCCGCCACCTTAACTTACTGCACAGGCTCGACGCGCTGATCGCGCTGTTTGGCCACCGCGCCAAGGAGGAGCGCGACCTGAGCAGCAGCGACGTCTCGCTGATCCGCCTGTCGCACCTGTTCCACCACCGCAAATTGGAGAAGAGCCAGTTGCCGCACGGCGTCGTCGCGCTCTTCTGGCCCTTCTTCTCGCTCCTCGACGAGGGCATCGAGGCCCACCTTGTCGGGCCCGCCAGCGTCGACGTGTCGGCACTGGAGGCGCTCGTCAAGCAGCGCAACCACTTCTGGGACTACCTGGCCTCGCCTGCGGCCGCGACGGCGCTCGACCTGGCCGACCTCCACCTTCACTGGAAGTTTGTGTCCAAGCACCTGCGCCAGCTCGAGCGACCGGCAGCGTCACTCGAACCCGTGGCGCCTGACGGCGCGGCTCTGGCCAAGAACTACTATGTCGAGCGGCGCGAGGGCGTCGCCTTTGCGCCTAGCTCGGGCCTCGTGTCGCTGACCGCCAAGATCGTCGACCTGCTCGCCGCGGCCCTCGCCGGCCAGGCCGTCGACGTGGCCACGGTGTCGTCTGCCGCCGCGAGCAAGGTGGCCGGGCGCGACACCCTGTGGAAGCGGGGCGGCCACCCGTCCCTGCTCCGTTCGCCGCAGCTCTTTGCGCTCGAGCGCGAGCTCTACGCGCTGCTGGCTCCGTTCAACGCCGACCCGACCTTGCGCCGGCGCGACCAAACGGCGGCCGCCGCCCTCGCAGGCGTCGCCGCCAAGTCCGGCCGGGCCGAGCGGTATGCGCACTGGAAGGAGGGCATCCACCCGCTCTACTTCCGGCTCGACGAGGAGTTCAAGCGCGCCTTTGTCGAGGGCGCGGCCACCTTCCACTGGCTCGACGACGCGCGCGACGACGGCGATGCCGCCGCGGTGGCGTCGGGCGTGCTCGAGTCGGTCTCGCAGGTGCCGCAGCGGCTCGACGCCCGCCTCGCCGCGCTCGAGGCCAAGTGGGACAAAGAGCACGAGGAAGAGGAGGTCACCGAGGCGGCCCTCCTCGAGGGCGAGAGGCGCATGGACGCCCACCAGCGCAGCTTGCACAAGGTCTGGTCCCAGCTGTGGCCGCTGCTGGACCACTTCTCGAGCCGGCAGGAGCTCGTGCTGCTGGCCAAGCTTGCCAAGCTCCTCGACGACGAGACGCCCGGCCGCGAGGACGACGACGACCTCAGGGCGCGGCTCGAGGCCGTCCTGCCGTGGGTGCGCAGCTTCGTGGAGCGCGGTCTGGCCCGGACCTCGCGCTCGCCGGAGGACTTTGTGCCCTACCAGCGCCTCCTGTGGAAGTACTCCTCCTCCTCCTCGGCGGGCACTGTCGGCAAGAATAGCGACGACGGGGCCTCGCAGAAGAAGAGGACCACGTCTCCGCGAGAGGACCTCGTGGAGCTCGTGCAGGAGATGAAGTACCGGTACCACGTGCGGCTGTGGCACAACACCTTCAACGACATGTCCTTCCTCTCCCCGCCGCCGCTCCAGCCGACCACGTCGGAGCGCCCGGCCACCACCCCGGCAGAGGTGGGCCAGGACAGCATGGGGCCGCCCCGCCTCTTCCAGAGCGTGCAGAGCGCGTTTGTGCTCCACCTCTTTGCCGACTGGCGGTACGGCCACCATTTGATCCCTTCTCCTCCTTTGACTGCGTGACGTGGCCTGACGTGGCAATGTTGTGTCGGCAGGAAATCGGTCTCTGTGGATCAGCACCCGCAGAGGGTGAAGCAGCTCCACTCGCTGTCGTCGCTCTTCCGCCAGTCCTACGTGTCGGACCTCAAGCGTGCCGACTGGTCCATCCTCTTCTCGACGTTTATTCACGTATGTGCCCTCCCCGTGTCTACACAAATGACGTCATCAGGCTCACAAGAACGTGCGCGCTAACAACAACAACAACAATAACAACAACAGGTCATCGACAGCTTCAGGGCCACGTTCACCGAGGAGGCCTTTGCTGGGCTGCGCGACGCCCTCGTGCAGATCGGGACCGCGCTCCTGCCGCCCGCCTCGGATCAGGAGGAAGAGGAAGAGCAGCAGGACGCACCGCAAAAGCCCACCGAGACGCCCGACCGCGAGTCCATCGCTGCCCTGCTCGACCGCAGCTCCGACGCGCGGTTCTGCGCCAAGATCGCCAGCCACTTGCTCCCCATCGTCGACGTCTTCCTGCGCAAGGCCCGAGCGGCCGACAGCGAAGGCGCCCTCTTGACCGACGAGGAGGAGTCGTCCCTGCGGGGCAAGCTCCACGTGCTGCTGGGCCTCGTCCAGCTGCAGCTCCTGCTCCCGGCCCAGAAGGTCGACCCGACGGCCAAGTATCCGGCCAAGCTGGCCCAGGTCGAGCGCGCCGCCGAGAGCCTCGCGGCCGAGGTCGGCGTGCGGGCCAAGGTCGAGCGGCTCTTCACCGGCCGCGAGCACAACGAGCGGATCGACGCCCTGCGCCGCGCGGTCGAGGACCACCGCCTGCAGGCCGCCGCGCTCGCCCGGAAGGTCACCATCCGGCCGGCGGGCGGCAACTTTGGGGCCCTGTTCGACGCGCTCCACCAGTTTGCGCGCACGCTTGAGGGCGGCGGCGAGGGCAGCGTGCTCGCCATGACGCGCTTCTTCTGCGGCGAGGAGACCGCCGCCTCGGCCGGCAAGCGGCCCAACAAGCAGCGCAGCAAGCGGCGCAGCAAGGGCAAGAACCGCCGCGACGACGACGAGGCCGACGGCGAAGCCACGGCCCGCCGGCTGGCGATGCTGCTCGACAAGGAGGAGCTGTGGCAGGAGAAGGCCCACAACTTCATCGCGGCCCTGCGCGACAAGTACACGCCGCACTACAACGACGTGCTTCACCCGATCTTCCTCGCGCTCCACCAGGTCATGTTCGGCCTCAGGCTGCTCCGCTTTGCCGCGCCCACGGTAGTGGCTGCGGCCGCAGCCACCGAGGGCCAGATGGCCAGCGACTTGGCCGCCGCCAAGCGCGTGCTGGGTGGCCTTGTGGGCGACCTGGCCGCCTTCCCGGCCGTCGAGAATCTGTCGACCCGCGTGCTGCCAGTCGACAGAATTGCTGACGTCATCTCGCCGTCGGTCCTGCACTCGCTGCTCGGCAAGCTGGACGAGCGCAGCGCCCAGCAGGGCGGCAAGCTGCCCCACTACCTGCGTGGCATTCCGTCGATGGTGCTGCGTGCGGCCCTCTGCCGGGCCTACCTCCAGATCCGGTCGACGCGCTTCATGTCGCGATCGGCCCTGTCCCTGCTCGACCACATCTTCACCACGTTCTCCGACATGTGGAAGGCCATGCAGGAGCGCCAGAAGGAGGCCAAGGCCAAGGAGGAGGAGTTCTACAAGACCCGCCGCAAGGTCCGCCGCCACGTCATCAAGGACGCCGACCAGGAGGAAGAGGAGGAGCTCGAGGACATGTTTCCCTCCTTCTGGCACGACTACGACGATCTCGTCCCGCTCGAGGAGCGCGACCTCCTCAACTCTGGCGAGGCCGAGGCTGGTGCCGATGCCAGCACGGCCGCCGCTGGCGCCGACGAGATGGGGCTCGAGAAGGAGGACATCCAGGAGTGGGAGGTCCACCAGCTCTTCTCCGTCCACCGCCATCTCCACCAATACCTGGCCGTCGACGGGCGCGCCCGAGCTCCGGCCGCCGCTAGTGGCGGCGGCAAGCCGCGCCGACCGACGCGCCGACCGAGCAAGGCCCGGCAGCGGCGGGCGGACGAGCTCCTGACGGTCAACCCCGACGCCGTGGCCCGGCGCGAGGAGGCCGAAGCCGAGGCCGACGAGCTCCGGAACGACGACCTCATCGACGTCCTCGAGCTGTCCTACTCGGCGGGCGCGGCGATCATGCGCGTGCTCGACCACGACGCCGCGCCGGAGCTCGACGAGCGCGCCCTGGGCGGGCACTTGGTGATGATGCACCAGATCCTGCGCTCGCTGACCGAGCGGCCGCAGGGCAAGGGCGTCCTGATCCGCGGCGAGACCAAGCAGCGGCGCGGGGACAAGCCCGCCGCCACCAAGCTGGGCGAGGCCGGCCAGCGGCGGCGGGACGACCTGCTGTCGGAGGCGGCCATGGTGTCGGCCGTGAACGAGCACCGGTCGGTGATCCAGGCCGGCGGGCTGGTTCACGACATCTACCGCGACGCCAACATCCCCGAGGTCCTGCTGGCGCGCGAGCCCCTCGAGGAGCTCTCCCAGCGGCTGCTCGAGCTGCTGGTCGAGTTTGCCGGCAACGCGCTGCTGGAGCAGCTGCTCAAGATCACGCGGCGCATCCTGTCGTTCCCGATCACGTCGCCGCTGATGAAGGTCCTCACGGGCCTCGAGTTCCTGCACGGCAAGACCCACGAGTGGGAGTCCAACGCCAGCAAGCGCGTCTCCCTGTGGACCCACATGGAGAAGCTCGGCCGCCTCATCGGCCGCTGGCGCCGGCTCGAGCTCCAGAGCCACCCGCTGCTCTTCTACGCGCGCCTCCAGTCCCACCAGACCGCCGCCGAGCGCTGGTGGTTCCACCTCTACTCGCTGGTCAAGCACAGCGACCTGGGCGTCGACGCCGCCGGCGCCCCGCGCAAGCCCGGCGGCCAGGACGACGTCGACCCCGACCTCGAGCTCCTCCGCGCCGCCGAGCGCGAGCAGGACCGCGCCCGCGCCCAGGACTGGCTCGACCGCAAGCAGCAGCGCCCGCCGGCCGACCCCGCCGCCGCCGCTGGACCGACTGACGTCGTACTGGAGACGCTCGACGGGTTCATCCTGTCGTCCAACCACGGCGAGTTCTCCACGCGACTGCAGCTCCTACGCACCTTCCACGAGCAGGTGGCCCACGAGCTCCGCGCGCGCTTCGAGCGCGAGGCCTCGCCGGTGCCCGCGCGCGAGCACGTGCGCAACCTGCTCTACAACCTCCACCGCTACTACGCCCAGTTCGTGGGCCGCGTGGAGGACAACATGCGCCGCCTGCGCGAGCCGCTCGAGAAGAAGGTGCGCGACTTTATCCAGCTGGCCAAGTGGGACGACCTCAACTACTACTCGCTCAAGACCTCGTCGGAGAAGTCCCACCGCGCCCTCAACAAGCTCTCGCGCCACCTGGAGGACCTCCTCCGCCAGCCCGTCAACGCCCTCCTCGAGAAGAAGGATGACGAAGAGGAGGACGATGCCGCTGCCGCTGCTGCCGCGGCCGGAACCGCCGCCTCCGCAGAGGCCGCTGGCGCCAGCGAGTTGACGACGTTCCGCCAGGTCTTTGATGTCGACGAGAGCGCGACTTTCTTGCTCCGCGGCATCGAGCCGGGCCAACCCGTGGCCGAACGTCCCGAGTTTGCCGCCGCGCCGCCCGCCCTGCGCGAGGCCTTTGAGCTCGGTACGCGTACCCTCAAGAAGAGAAATAGAAGAAGAAAAAAAGAGGAGAAACTCACGTGTGGCATGCGTGGTATGACATTCCAGACGACGCCAAGAAAAAGCAGAACAGGCTGCCGGCCCTGTACGCCCGGATGACCAAGATCTGCGAGCGCGACATCTTCTACTGCGACGAGGGCCGGCGCACGCCCGTTCCCAAGGCCCCGCCTGCCAAGCAGCCGGCCGAGAAGGACGCCGCTGCCGCCGCCGTCGTGGCCGAGGAAGAGGAGGAGCCGCTGTTCTTGTCGACACGAAAGGAGGCCGAGGCCCACGAGCTTGAGTGGTTCGTTGAGCGCATCTCGGCCAACAGCGTGGCGCTCCGGAGCAAGGACAAGCCCCGGACCCAGAAGATGCACATGATCCGCCAGCTCCTCCAGGCCTTCCAGGCGCGAGGTAACGCCTCCCCTTCCCTCGCGCTCACCTTGACACCTCTAGAAGTGGCTCACCGGATGTCGTGTCGCGTCGTGTGCGCTCATCCACAGGCCTGTCGCACTTGTCGACCGCGTACGACAGGCGCCAGAAGGAGCTGCCCTACCTGCTCTCGCTCCCGTCGATGGAGGCCGTCGACCGCGCGCTCGGCGCCGAGGACGCCCAAAAGGCCCCCATGTGGGACGGCGCCAACGCCCAGTTCTACCGCGCCATGCGCCGGATGCGCCACCTGCGCGAGGCCGGCACGATGCCCTCCAAGGAGCTCAACCAGCGGTGCGCCCTCCCCTCCGATCGAGGGACGAATCCTGCTGGAAAAAGAAAAAGAAAAGCTCACCTTATTTTTTTTTATTTTTGAAATCGCCACCAATAGGGAGATCCAGCGCATGTCGGGCTACGCCGAGCACCTGTTCCACCTGCTCATCACGGAGCGCGAGGCCTTGGCCCAGGTCGCCCGGCACGTGGGCCCTCTCCGGTCCTTCAACAGCCTGCTGGCCGCCCTCCACGAGCGCAGCCGGTACTACGTCGAGGCCGCCGCGGCTTCGCTGCCGCCGCAGAAGAAGGCCCTCGCCTGGGCCCGCAAGCAGCACCGCGTGGCGGCGCAGCTGGCGATGACCCTGGCGCAGGTCGCCATCCTGTGCGACGCCCTCAAGTCGCCGCCGGGCACCGTGCAGCGCGTGAACCAGCAGCTCGAGCAGGCGCGCCGGATCGAGAAGGACCTGCTCCGCGAGTTTGGCTGGCACGCCGACCCCCGCCGCCTGCTCGGCGCCGACGACGACGAGCTCGCCGAGGACGCCTCCGAGACGGTGCTGGTGAGCAGCGAGACGTGGGCCGCGGTGGTGGCCAACTACGGCCAGCTGCAGCACGTGGCCAACGTCACGGCCGAGACGCTTCTGGACGAGGCCTCGCTCTTCCCGGTGCCGCTGGCCCACTCCATCTGCGCCTTTCTGCGCGACGTGGCCGAGGCCGCGTCCCACTTCCGCCGCTGGACGCGCGAAACGGCGACTGCCGCTTCCGAGGCCGACGCCGACGCCGACGAGGCCGCGGCTGGGGAGCGCGCAAAGCAGTTTGGGACCGCCTTTGGCGAGAAGCTGGAGGCCGCCATCAACTCGCTCCTGGTGGCCGTCCAGAACGTGCAGCGCATCCAAAAGACCGCCGATCCCCTCCTCGTCGCCGCCAGCAACAAGGAGGCCAGCGAGGGCGTCGACAATGTCGACAACCAAAAGAGCGACACCGACGACGACAAGAAGAAGGAAGAGGAGGCCGAGGAGGAAGAGGAACGACGCACGTGCAACTTTGTGGAATTCCACAACTACCTGCGCGACCTCAGGGAGGGCCTCAACATGAAGAACGTGCGCGACAACATCGACGCCGTCATCACCCTCCTCACCGCCGAGGACGCCCAGCGCACCGCCGCCGCCGCGACGACCGACGACGCCCGCCTCACGGCCACGGCCGCGGCGGCGCTGCGGGACCGGGCGGCCGTGGCGCTGGTGGCGCAGCTGCACCCGCTCGTGGCGCAGTACCAGGCGCTGGTCGAGTGGTGCCTGACGCGCCTGCTGGCCTACCACGGCGCGCTGGCGCGGACGCACCACCGGGCGGCGGGCCTCTTCCTCACGCTCTTCACGCGCGGCTACTGCCAGCCGGAGGGCGAGGCCGAGGCCGGCGCGGGCGAGGGCGAGATGAAGCTGCAGGACGACATCGAGGGCACCGGCATGGGCGACGGCACCGGCAAGAAGGACGTCTCCGACCAGATCGACAACGAGGACCAGCTCATGGGCACCAACAAGGAGGAGAAGGAGGAGAACAAGGAGCCTGCCCCCGAGAACGATGACGACGCCGGCTTTGAGATGCAGCAAGGTACGCCTCTCATCCCCCTCCCCCCGCTTGCTCCAGTGAGGCCAAGCTGATGACGTGGCATTCATGCTCGGCATTCCAGACTTTGACGGCGAGATCGAGGACATGCCGGACAAGGGCGACGAGCAGGAGGAGGACGAGGAGAAGGAAGAGGAAGAGGAGGAGATGGATCGCGAGATGGGCGAGATCGACAGCGAGGATGAGGAGGTCGTGGACGAGAAGCTTTGGGGCAGCGAGGACGAAGAGGAGGACAACACGCGCCAGGACGGCAAAGAGAAGATCGACCGCGACAACACCGTCGACGCCGACCCCGAGGGCGAGGAGGAGATGGTGGCCAAGGAGGACAAGGACGACGACGAGCAAGGCAAGGACGACAAGGACGACGACGACGACAAGAAGAAGAACAAGAAGGAGGACAAGAAGGCCAAGGACCAGAAGGGTGAGGAAGGCGAGGAGGGGGATGAGGAGGAGGACGATGACGACGACGACGAGGCCAAGCAGAAGAAGGAGCAGGAGGAGCAGGAGGATGAGGAGGGCGACGTCAACGACATGGAGGACATCTACGAGGACAAGGGCAAGGACGTGCGCCAGGAGGAAGAGTTCGAGCTGCCGGAGGACCTCGACCTCGACGGCAACGACAAGAACGACAAGGAGGAGGAGAACCCCATGGACGACCCCCTCGACAACGAGGACGAGGACGAGGACGACGACGAGGCCGAGGACAAGAAGAAGGAAGACGATGAGGACGTGATGGACATCGCCGACGACGATGACGAGATGAAGAAGGGCGAGGGCGAGCAGGAGGACGACGAGGAGGGCAAGGACAAGGACGAGGACGACGAGAAGCCCAAGGACGAGGAGGAGGAGGGCGACAAGGACGACAAGGAGGGCGACGAACGGCCCGAGGACAAGGACGAGGACGAGGACAAGGAGAAGGAGTTGGACTCGGAGGGCGACGACGAGAAGCCCGCCGGCATGGGCGGCCAGGAGGCCAAGGACGACGAGGAGAAGGGTGAGGACGAGGACGAGGAGAAGGAGGAAGAGGACAAGACCAACACGCAGGACATCAACGAGGAGGACAAGGAGGAGGTGGCCCACACCGAGACGCAGCCGCAGGGCACCATGCAGGAGACCGTCCGCAAGTCGGCCAACGTGGAGATGGAGGACCAGCAGGACCAGTCCCGCCCGCAGAACGACCTCAACCAGCAGGATGTACGTCTCGTCTCGTCTCGTTCGTGTGTGTGTGCGTTGGCCCCGCGAAGCCGAGCCTGATCGTGTGTCGACAAAAAAACACAGGAGAACGCGCAGGAGACGATGTCGGCCGACATGGACGAGCGGTCGCAGCGGTGGATCAAGTCCATGAAGAATCCGCCGCGGCCCGAGCAGCAGCAGAAGAAGAAGGACAAGAAGAAGAAGCGGGAGCGGGTGGACCCCAACCCGTACCGCAGCGAGGGCGACGCCAACAAGGAGTGGAAGGAGCGCCTCCGCGTCATGGACCAGCTCATCGACGAGCAGGACAAGAAGGACGACGAGGAGGAGAAGGGCGAGGAGGACGACCAGATGGACCTCGACGGCGAGGAGGAGGAGGAGGAGGACCAGGAGGAGGCCGAGATGTACGAGTTCATGAAGGACGACGACAAGGACAAGGAGGACGCCCAGACGCTCGCGCCCGCCGACGAGACGCAGGCCAAGTCCATCCCGCAGAAGGAGGACGACAAGACGCAGAAGGAGGACGGCGCCGGCGACGAGGACAAGGACGACAGCGAGGAGGAGGACGAGGAGGAGGGCGAGGACAAGGACAAACGCCTGGAGGACGAGGAAGAGGGCGAGGGCGAAGACGACAAGCCCAAGGACCGCGATCGGGTCAAGGAGCTCCGCGCGCTGCGCCTGGCCAAGGACCAGCGCAAGGGCAAGGACGGCGAGGAGGACGAAGACGCCGACCAGGCCGACGACGAGGCCGCGCAGGAGGAGGAGGACAAGGCCGCTGACGAGGAGGACGGCGACGCGGCCCAGCGCGAGGAGGCCGCCTCGCACCACAGCCTCCCGACCGGGGCCGACGAGCCGCGCAAGGCCGGCGGCGAGGAGGAGGTGCGGCTGCTGTCGCCGGACGAGATGGCGGCCAAGCGCGAGGAGCTCGACCGCGAGATGGCCGAGTGGCGCGAGAAGGGCGACGTGGTGCACGCCGAGAAGCTGTGGCGCGGCTACGAGGCCCTGACGGCGCCGCTGGCGCAGGACCTGTGCGAGCAGCTGCGGCTGATCCTGGAGCCGACGCTGTGCACGCAGATGCGCGGCGACTACCGGACGGGCAAGCGGCTGAACATGAAGAAGGTGATCCCCTACATCGCGAGCCAGTTCAAGAAGGACAAGATCTGGATGCGGCGGACCAAGCCCAGCAAGCGCACCTACCAGGTCATGCTGGCCATCGACGACTCGCGGTCCATGTTTGAGAACCGCGCGGGCAACATGGCCTGCCAGGCCCTGACCCTCATGGCCAAGGCCCTGGCCCAGCTCGAGGTGGGCCAGCTCGGGATCCTGCGCTTCGGCGAGACCTCGGACGTGCTCCACCCGTTCGACACGCCCTTCACGGACCAGTCCGGCATCGACATCATCTCCCACTTCACCTTCAAGCAGGAGAACACCAACGTCGTGCGCCTCATGGAGAGCGTCGTCTCGGCCTTTGACGTGCAGAAGAACTCGAGCCCGACCGGCGGCGACGACAACATGCAGCTCCTCTTCGTCGTCTCCGACGGCCGCTTCGGCACGCGCGGCAAGGACGTCAAGCTCTGGATCCGCGAGGCCCTCAAGCGCAACATCTTCATCGTCTTCATCATCACCGACGCCGCGCGCCCCAACGCCATCAACCTCGCCACCCAGCCCCACCCCAACGCGGCTCAGGAGGACGGCGAGCAGCAGCAGCAGCCGCCCAGGCGTGCGCGCAAGGAAGCCGCGGCGCCGGCCCCGCGCAACGACAGCTCGATCCTTGAGCTGCAGACGATCACCTACTCGCGGGAGGGCAAGCCGGTGCGGTCGTCCTACATGGACACCTTCCCGTTCCCCAACTACATCGTGCTGCAGGACATCAACGCCCTGCCCTCGATCTTGGCCGACGCTCTGCGGCAGTGGTTCGAACTCATTCAGCAGAAGTTTGCTGCCTGAGCCTGGCCGCTCTTGTGTCTTGCGTTGTGGGAGTGTAAATAAAAGGCTTTTCGTACCTACCTTGTCCCAATCGAAACTGCCCCGCGACGCTGCTTCTCTCGTTGCTACTCCGAAAAGCGCAAATAAATCTCGGAATCAATTTGGCCGGCACGTGAGTTTCGCGCCAAAAGCGGCTCAAGATGGAGATGGAGGCCAGGCCAAGCTCTGCTGAGCACGCTGGGGCCAAAAGAAAGATGCTGGCTATGTTCTCCACATCGTCCCGAAGCGTCTCCTTTCATTTCTCCGGAGAAGGTACATCCATCATCGATGGAACGAGGAACGATCCCCGCTCACGGGTGGGGCAAGAGGGGTGGTCGGAGGCGCTGGGGAAGGTGAAATGGTCGGCCACGGTGGCTCTTCGTGGGTGGCACGCCACCCCGGGAGAAGGCACGCAAGAAGACCGCGAGCCTGGTCGCTCGGCATCGATGGGCTCCGCCATGACGCTGCTCATTGCCGCCGACGCTCTGCCGCCCCTCCCCTTCGTACGTGATCCCTTCGCACGTACTCCTGCTGCAACACAGCTTTCTCAAGTGCGACTCTCTCTGTACCACGCCCAGGTGGACGCCGACGAGGGCGCCGCTGTGCAGGTCCACTATTACGACGAGCTGCTCAAGTCGGCCCTCCAGAAGGCCGTGCGGCGCATGTTGCCCTGGTCTGGTGCGTTGCTCTTGCACGCCCGCACCGCCTTTGAGGCTCTCCATTTCCCTCTCTTATCAGGACTTTCGGGGGCAAAATGGCGCAGCGGTGCGGCTGTGCTACCAGCTGCTGCTCCAGAGCCCCGACGAGTGTCTGCGACGGCTGCCGGTCATCGTGATGGAGGACGGCTTGGCCCACCCGAGGCTGCCCTTTCTCGTGTGGCTCATGATCGCCCACACCAAAGGTTCCTCCCTCCCTCCCCCCAATGCCTGGCATGAGCTGCTTTTCCTGCGGGCGGAAGAGGACACCGATGGCTCATGCGAATGAGCGCATGTGTGGGACACGTGCAGGATGGTCGCTGGGTCTGCAGCACGTGCTCGATCTGCTGCAGATTGTCTATGAAGTCGCGTCGTGCAAGTGGCGCGACTCCATCCCCTCGGACGGGACATCTTGCGTCAACCCGTTCCTCTCAAACGTTCGTGTTTCTCTTCTGCGCGTCCATCACCACATCATCTCATCACCGTCATCGTGACGATCCCTTCATGAAGATGGTCTCACCTTCTCATGGTATCATCTGGGGAGCAGGAGGTGGGTGAAGACCAAGAGGTGCGCGGGCTGATCGCGTCGATGGTGTTGCGCGCGTGCTATGGCGGCATGAAAGGCGACATCCGCTTCCTGCGCGCGTTCGCCCAGGCCTGGCACCGACGATTCCAACACCACCCGCAGGTTGCAATCCATGACCTCTGTCGTTTTTCTCGTCGTTCTTGATGGTCATATGCGTTTGCCGCTTGGCTGACGGACGTCTGCTGTGCGGGGGGGGGGGGATGAGGGAACGGCAGGCCTGGCGGGAGGTCCTGCAGTGCGCCTACGCCGGGTTCAAGGGCAACGAGGTGCGGCTGTACTTCTACAGCAACCGCTGCCCCGAGGATGAGGAGGCGACGCCCAGCCGCCCGCTTCAGCGTGACGTCGAGGACCAGGGCAGCGAGAGCGAGGACCAGATGCAGGTGTCTGACATTGCCGTGCTGCGGCGCCAGGACATGCTCAAGGAGGGCGTGGACATGCACTGCCACCCGAAGATCATCGACCAGCTGGCCGAGACCGACGCCGTCCTGCGACGCGGCATCACGCCAGCGCAGATCAAGAGCGCCATCTGGCACCACCGCAGCGGCGTCAACCACAAGCGGCTCGTGTGCCTCGGCCTGCATCCCGGTGGAGACGGAGATGGAGGTGGAGATGAAGATGGAAAGGGCAAGGAGCAGCCAGCAGACCCACCGCCAGAGGACGACCAGACCCGCCCGCCTGATCTCGGCTGCAGCCGACAGCATTTGGCGTGGGATTTTGACCAAGCCGCCACTGAGGTGGCCGATGTGCGCCCTCCAGGCCTTGCCACTTTGTGATGTCAAGGAACATCGCTCTCACTCTTGGTGATGCGCGCTGTACAGGTGTGGCTCGTTGTGGAGCCGGAGCTCGACCGGATCGTTGCGGAGGGCTCCTTCTGGAAGTCGCGCCCCGCGCCGCAGCAGCAGCCGGAGGCGAGAGCGCGACAGAAGAAAAAGGCACGAGGCTCCGCCAGGCCTCGCGCAGCCCACGCTCGAGTTTTTCAAGGCCAAGGCCGCAACCGCCGCTGCGACGACGAGCCGGCCAACGCCAACACCGCCGCCGCCACCACGACCGTCACCTGGCGAGCCTGTCGCCCCGCCGGTGCACGAAGGACGTGTGGTGGTGGATCTGACGACAACAGAGGGAGGAGCGACCAGCAGGAAGCGGAAGAAGCCCTCCTCCTCCTCCTCGCAGATGGCGCTGACCTCCTTCCTTCGACCTCCAAAGAAGGAATAAAGGCCTTTGTCAGGTGGATGTCCCATGTTGTTGTTGTAGTTCCGTGCGAAAGGCTCAAACACACACTCGTCAAACACCCAACCTGACACGTCACCAGGGCTCCTCCAACGCATAGCGCAGGTGGAGGCACAAGACAAGAGGGGCGTGGACACGCGTGGGGGCTGCCGTGTCGAACCAGGGCAACCAGCTGGTCGCCGAAGGTTGTAGGGTGAAGAAGAGCCGCACATCCATCAGGTCCTGAGCGAGGCGAAAGGTTGGCCAAAAGTAGACGGTGCAGCACCTCTGCTTGCGCACCACTACAGCGCCCGCTGATGCGACGCTCAAGAGCTGGATCAGGTCCACCACCAGCGAGGACAGTGAATCAAAGACCTGCGCCCAGCCCCTGCTTAGCAGCTGGGCAATGTCTCCCAAAGCACAACGCTGGAAGTAGGGAAGCTGGTACATCGCCAGGACAGCCATACTCTACAAAGTTGTCGAGGACGCCACACCACGGCTTGCGTTTCCACAGCCCTGAGGGCGAAACCTCGTAGGCCGAGTCCGACTCAATGCAAGCTTCATCTTCTTCCTCGTCTTCGTCACCATCACTGCTCGAAGCTGGGGGAGCGATGATAGGCTGCGCATAACTAAGGGCGAGGAGTTGGTTGTAGATCGAAAGGAAGCCCTTGTAGGCGTTGTTGTGGCGGTAGACGTAGAGAACCGGACCCGACGGCTCCTCACGACTTTCCTGTCCGCTGCTATTGTTGGCCGACGTTTTCTCGTCCTTTTCGTCTTTTGAATCACAGCAAAACAACACGCACAAGGTGAGGGAAGAGGCACGCCTTGAAAGGAAGAAGGAGAAGACGCGTACACGCGAGCAGTGGGTGGGCTGGTGGAAGGCGCGCCCATAGGGTGGAGGCTCGCTGGCGCAAAAGGCGATGGCTGAGGGCGCGCCACGCCGAGCACACGGCAGCCGTGGTCACCAGGCTCTTGGGGTCGAGGAAGGTGAGTGCGTGTACCACCAGCTCCAGGGGCAACATGGCGATGGAGAGAGCAATGGGGCAATGTTCATTTCGCTTATTAAATTCTTATGTGCACGTCGGTTCTCCTAAAGAAGGCGAAGCAGCTGCGGCCTCGGCGCTCCACGTCGCTCTGCTTGCCAGGGAGGCCCACAAACACGGGCCTACCCTGGACTGACGCTTCGGATCCTCAACTTGGTCAACCTGGTCCTGTATAAGGCGGAGGACGGCCACCCAGAGGCTGAAGGTGCGTCGTATCCATCGACGCGCCACGTAAAGCACGTGGTGGACTTTAGACTGCGAACGATGTAGCGCTCGTGTGCAGCGTGGCGCAGGCGGACAAGGTAGTCGGCCTGGCGTGCGCCTCGCTGCAGGACGTCTACGATGAGACGGGCATTGGCGCGCTCGACGCTCATGGCCTGTGACCGCTCTAACGCTCTGGGCCCGGCTCGTCGCCAAGCTAGCCCTCTCCCACAGCACTCGCTGCTGGTGAGGCCCGGCAGTCGAGTTGTTCAACAACCGGCCGGTCCGGAGGCAGACTTTGAGGTCCAGCTTCGCCGAGGCTGAGATTGAGGAGGTAGCGGGAGGAGAGGACTCGCGAGCGGGTCTCGGCGGCGGTGCTAGCAGTGACGGTGGTGGCGAGTAGCGGTTGTGTGATCCTCGCGGCTCGTGCTCGTCCTCATCCCTGGGTGCCGTTGTAGTCCGCGTTCACGTACGCGTTCGCGTTCGCGCTCCATCTGCCGGGAGTAGAGCAGCTCCCTCATCATCTTGTTCTTGGCACGATGCCAATCTACGCATGCGGCAACGGGCCCTCGCCTACATAAAGCTCATATTGTCGAATGAATCCGCAGCTGCCGACTTTTATATTATTTCGATTTCGATTTCGATTTCGATTTCGATTTCTGTCAGGACACCAGGTACTGTTTGGGTATCGTGAAGGGTGAGCGCCCACGCGCGGTCGAGCACGTAGTTCTCGTAGTGGTGGTGGTGGTAGAATGTACTCGCGTTCTCCAGGTCCTCTGGGTTACCTCGCCCACTCCAAGGCCACCCTACCGGTGAGGCTCACCCAGAGCACGGTGTGCGTGATCAGCCGATCACGGCGGCCTCGAGCTCGAGCTCGAGCGCTCGCACAAGTAGGCGCTCGATGGACGGGGCCCCATCTCTTTGGGTGCTCCCCCCCACCCCACAGAGCTGCGGGTTGGCCAGCCGGTCGCCGTCAACCGGGGCAGGTCTCGAACAGGCCGTGGAAGAGCACACGGCCCATGTTCTACGAGAGATGTAGGTTCTCGATGGGCGCGTTGGACAGGAGGCCTGGAACAGGATGTTGACCGCCGGTTGTTGATAGCGATTAACGGCGTCGCACCAGACCAGCTCAACTCGCCATAAAATAATATATATTTCTATTTCTCTCCCAGCACAGTATGCAGATTCAGAAGCAAGGAGAAGAAAGAACGGTTTATTTTTTATTTTTATTTTTTTTAATGCGCGTTGCCTACTTTTTTCCCACATCAGTCCTTGAAAGTTTGCCAGGAAAAAAAATACCTGTAACGGTCAAAAAAAAGCAGCCTGGTGTCAGACGCTTGTGTGGGTTTGATGTTTTGGTCTGTGGGAGGCTCTTGCAGCCAGGCTGAATCCCCACACATGAAGAATGTACTCTGGATAAAAAAGAAGGTCATATCATGCTCCAACACATGGAGATAAAGAGGTGTGGTCATCTCACTCACAATTAGTGTTGGAGTGGGGTTTGGCCTTCTCATATAGTCAGTGGGGCTGCAGCACATTATTAATAAAACCCAACCATGTATATATATGCAGTGCTTGACAAAGTGCCTGGGCTAAGGAGAAATTCACCAATGAAAAACATATAAAACAATGACACAACAATAAGATATTAGAAATTTAACCAAAAATTGGAGTGACTAAAAAAATGAAAAAATTACATAAATATAGCTGTTGCAATTTATTCTTTATTTTAATATTTTAGTACTAAAATACTAAAATCATTTCATCTTTGCTGTATTTTGGCTTTCTCCTAAGAGGTAATTGGTATCATGTTAGTTTATTATGGGTTATTGTAAATGCAATGGTAACAACAACAAATTTTTTGCCAATGACACTGCTTTACAACCAAAAAAGAGAAAAACCAATCCAGTCAACAGTTTTAGAAAGGAACAGCACCAAAAAGATAAAACCAAGAAGGTTAGAGATGATCAAAAGTGGTGCTTTCAAAAAAAGGCCAAAAAGGAATAAAAGACCAAGAAAAAGATCAGTGGAAAAAAGGTGATCAATCCAACTTTTTCTTCAACAACTTAACAATATATCCAAAACACTATATAGCACTTTTTAAAAGAACTTCAAGAACAAAACAAACAACAACTCCAATTCTACTACCAGCTTCATTCCCAAGACAAAGCAATAATAAAACCACACAAGATCATCCACTTTGCCATTCACAACAACAATTTTTTTGGGGGAAAAATGGCAAAAATTACCAATGTTGTCATTGGTTCAGTTTTCAAAATTCCCAAGGCCTTTTATTCTAGCCATTTAGCCTTTTGGACAAAACCTGAAAACAGAATCCTTGAAATTGACAATGGTGTTTTCCTTGGTCCTACTTATCTCCTGACCTATAAAAACGCCCAAAAACAACTAAAAAATACTTTAACAAGTGGGAAATGGAAAATACTCTGCAATAATCCAAGTGCAAAAGACCGAGGAAAAGCTTTCCATCTATTTCTCCTAAAAGATCCAACATCTAGAAAAAGCCTTGCTGTTAAACAAAACACATGAAACTGACAACAATGCCTTCTCCAACAGGTCCATGGTTTTTTTTGCAACTTAATTGGACTTTAAGGAGTTTTGTTGCATGAGTGTTTTTTCTGCACACATACTTCAAATCATTGTGTGGGGCAGGGCCACGGTCATTGTTTTTTTATTTTATTTTTACGCCCACACTGCACCCTTAATTGACACAACGAAAGACGCCGACACCCATGGCGCCGATTTAAACTGGTGCCCATGTACGCGGCGGGAGACGAGGCACGACTTGCATCACCCCCGAAAAGGCCCGAGACGGCCGCTGGTGGGAGCGGACCAGAGCAAGCAGCTTTTGGAGAGCCTTCCAGCGGAGATTTCGCGCAGAAATTGCGCTCTCGTGGGGCGGATGGGGCGTGCAAGTGGCCGCCAGGCCCCTCTCACCTCTCCTGTCCTTCACTCTTCTCTCGACGCACCAGCAGCTGAGCTGCAGCACTCTCCCTTTACTTCCCTTCTGTCCTGTCTGCCGGCCACATCTTGCACACGCGCGAGTTCAGTCTGCGGTTCCTGCTCTCCCTACACGACGCGCTACACACAAAACTCACTACAAACCAAGCAAACTTGGCTCAGACTCGAGTAGTTGATCGAGAGCCTCTTCTAATCGATTATGCACAAGAGGGCCAAAGTGTGGGCGCAGGACCACCTGCGTCCGCCCGCCAAATGGACCACGCGCTTTCGGAGTAGCGCCCCGAGGAAGAAGGAGCGCAAGATCACCCTCTCCCGCGGCCAGCGCGGGGCTGCGGCGGCCTCCTGGTGGCGCCGCCTGTTCGGCCTCCAGGAAGGCGGCGGCCTGCGACGCCTGGTCGACCGCCTGCCCCTCATCGGGCGGCCCGACCTCGGGCCGTCGCGCGTGGTGCGGCCCAACACGATGGCCGGGCTCGGCGTCCAGATCCACGCGCGGCAGAGCTTCGTCAACAATCAAATCCACACCCACAAGTACGGGCCGTTCTCCTTCATCCCGCTCAACCTCTTTGAGCAGTTCAAGCGGCTCGCCAACCTCTGGTTCCTCATCGTCGCCATTCTTCACGTACATGCTCGCCCCTTCCCCTCCTTCGCATCCGAGCGCGCCCCCGCGGCGCACGCACTCACCACGGCACACACACACGCGTGCACGACACACACGCGCGCAGCTGATTCCGGAGATATCTTCGCTGAATCCGGCGGCGAGCTTGATCCCGCTCATCTTCGTGCTGGGCGTGACCGCCCTCAAGGAGGCCGTTGAAGACGTCGTACGTGTGTCGTTGCCTGTAGAGCCGCATCGATGGAGTGATAGCTGGCGTGTCACTCACGCGTTTCCGGGGGCAGAAACGGCGCATAGAGGACAAGAAACTCAACAACAAGCCCGTGATGGCCTACTCTGCGGCCACTGGCACCTTCATCCGCTCCCACTGGCGAGACGTACTTCCCCTCCGCCACGTCATTGGCATGTTCATCCCAACATGGAGGTGCTGACTCGCTCTTCACCGCACAGCTTTGCGTGGGCGACATAATCAAGCTGAGGAACGGCGACCAGGTCCCGGCCGACATTCTCCTCCTCAACTCGAGCGACGCCGACGGCCTCTGCTACATCGAGACCGCCAATTTGGACGGGTACTCCCTCTTCACCTTTGCCATCTTCATCATCGTCTTTCTGAGGCTCATCATTGGTTGCTTGGATGAACAGAGAGACCAACCTCAAGATCCGCCAGGCCCTGTCGGAGACCATCGAGGCCGTCGATGACGAGGACTCGATCCCCTACTTCCAGGGTACGTAAGACGTCTTGCGTGTCGCACATTCCGAAAATTCTTGATATTCATGTCTTGTGGGAATGTCAGGCATTGTGGAATGCGAGCACCCGAACGCCGAGCTGTACAACTTTGAGGGCACCCTGCGGATGGACAACGACGCCGACGCCGTGCCGATCAACCTGGAGCAGATGCTGTGGCGCGGCTGCACGCTGCGCAACACCGAGTGGGTCTACGGCCTGGTGGTCAACACCGGCATGGACACCAAGGTCATGCGCAACGCGCGGCGGCCACCGTCCAAGCGGTCGACGCTGGAGAAGGACATGAACCGGTCGATCCTCACCGTGCTCATCCTCGGCGTGCTGCTGGCCCTCATCGCCGGCGTGTTCAACGGCATCTGGACGTCGGACAAGGGCTTCGACCACTGGTACCTGAGCCTCGAGGCCATCCACTCGAGCGCGTTCATCCACGGCCTGTCCTCGTTCGGGTCGTGGCTCATCCTGCTCAACATCGTCATCCCGATCTCGCTCTACGTGTACATGGAGGTGATCAAGCTCGTGATGGCCTTTTACATCAACTCGGACGCCACCATGTACCACGACGAGACCAACACGCCGGCCCGCGCCAACACGTCCAACCTGGCCGAGGAGCTGGGCCAGATCGAGTACGTGTTCTCCGACAAGACCGGCACGCTCACGAGCAACCAGATGAACTTCATGCGCTGCTCGGTCCGCGGCAAGCTCTACGGCTACCCGTCGCCCGACCAGTTTTTCGTCGACGACGAGGAGCGCCAGGCCTACATCTACCAGGACGAGGACCTCATGAACACGCTCCAGGCCGGTCGCCAGTACGACGACGCCGAGGCGCGCGACGCCCACCTGTTCTTCCGCGCGCTGGCCCTTTGCCACTCGGTCGTCATCGAGCGCCTCAGCCCCGACCAGCAGCAGCAGCACGAGGATAACGATCAGGACCAGAACAGCGACGCCGGCGGTGCTGACGACCTCGGCCTAGGGACCGGAAACGGAGACGAGGTCGATCAGGCCGACCTCGACCGCCGGACCGAGCAGCGCGCCGCCGAGACCGACAGGATCGTGTACCAGGCGGCGTCGCCCGACGAGTCGGCGCTGGTCATCGCCGCCCAGAAGCTGGGGTTCGAGCTTTCCGACCGGGACAAGGAGGGCATCTTCATCCGCGTGCAGGGCCTCGAGGAGCGCTGGGAGCTTCTCAACATCCTCGAGTTCAACTCTGACCGCAAGCGCATGTCGGTCATCCTGCGCGACCCCACCTCTGGCGTCGTGCGCCTCTTCTGCAAGGGCGCCGACTCTGTTATCTTTGGTACGTGTACCTAAAATTTTTATAATTTTTCTTCGCTTTTGTTCAATTTTTGACATTCTTCTTCTTTCTGTTGCAGAACGTCTGGCCCCGGGCCAGGACGCGTTGCGGGAGACGACCTTCGAGCACCTGGCCACCTTTGGCAGCGAGGGCCTGCGCACGCTGGTGTTTGCCACGCGCGTGATCCCCTCTGACGAGTTCGAGGCCTGGAACGAGCGCTACCGCCAGGCCGCGCTCAAGATCTACGGCCGCGAGGAAGCCGTACGTGACCCATCCACCCCACTCTAGGCACCAAAGGGAGATGCTGACGTCAGCGTCACGTGGCGCGCGCAGATGGACGCCGTGGCCGAGGAGATCGAGAAGGAGCTGGAGCTGCTGGGCGCGACGGCCATCGAGGACAAGCTGCAGGACGGCGTTCCGCAGGCCATCAGCACCCTCCTGGCGGCGGGCCTGAAGATGTGGGTCCTCACGGGCGACAAGATGGAGACGGCCATCAACATCGGCTTCTCGTGCTCGCTCCTCACCGCTGACACCAAGACCCTCGTCCTCTCCTCGGAGGAGTTCGAGGAGGACCCCGACGCGCCCAGCGTGGTCTCGCCCCAGACCGCCATCCAGGCCCTCGACCGCCACTTTGCGCGCCACTTTGGCGACCAGGTGACGCCCTGGTCCCAGACCAAGATCGACGAGTTCCTCTTCTCCCTCTCGGCCGGCACCAGTACGCTACGGCCCTCTCTTGCCCACGCCGCCACCTTAAAAGCGAAGCCTCACTCTTGTGGGATGTTTGTGATTGGTGCAGACGGACAGGCGCCTGCCATGCAAGAGCGCCAGCTGCAAGCGCTGCACAGCAACCTCAACAACCGCGGCGTTGAGATCGACCAATCGGATGGTACCTCCACTCTATCCTTGTGCCCAATCTGATTGGGCCCCAAGCAGCTGACCCGGCCGGGTGTTACGTGCCTCGTCCAGAAAATGAAGTGGACTTGAACGAGGAGGGAGACGAGGAGGCCGGCGAGAAGCAGCCCCGCGAGTTTGCGCTCGTGATCGACGGCAAGGCCCTGTCCCAGTACTTGCCCTCGTCGGGCGTCTACAACGAGCTGTCGGCGCGCTTCCTGGAGCTGGCCATGCGCTGCAAGGTCGTCATCTGCTGCCGCGTGTCGCCGCTCCAGAAGGCGCTCGTGGTCAACCTGGTCCGCAAGGGCCTCAAGGCCACCACGCTCTCCATCGGCGACGGCGCCAACGACGTGCCCATGATCCAGGCCGCCAACGTCGGCGTGGGCATCAGCGGCAAGGAGGGCCGCCAGGCCGTCATGGCCGCCGACTACGCCATCGCCCAGTTCCGCTTCCTCGTACGTCTCTTCCTGGGCCCACATGACGTGCCGCCATGGTCTTATCGTCAACCTTGACGTGCAGGTTCCGTTGTTGCTGGTGCACGGCCAGTGGTCGTACAGGCGCATGTGCAAGCTCGTGCTCTACTCCTTCTGGAAGAACATGCTCTTTGCCATCACCAACATCTGCTTCGGCTTCTACTCAGCCTTCTCGGCTCAGGTACTCCCATTTTTGGCCTATTTATTCCTTTCATCATTCTTCTTTTTTTTTTTTTTTTTTAACAATTCATTATGTGCCTTTTTTTGTCGTTGCAGACCATCTACGACAGCTGGACGGTGTCGTTCTACAACATCCTCTTCACGGGCCTTCCCATCTTCCTCGTCGCCGCGTTTGACCAGCCGGTCTCGCGCAAGCAGATCATGGACTACCCGCCGCTCTACCGCAACGGCATCCGCCACCAATCTGTACGCGCAGCTCTTCTTGCCCTTCTTCTCTTGCTTGCTTTGCTTGCCCTTGGCGATGCTGACGTCAGCGCTCTGGGCTTGCGTGGCCGCCAGTTCTCGGCGTTCAAGTACTGGCAGTGGCAGGCGTGGGCCGTCATCCAGGCCATCATCATCACCATGTTCGCCATCGCCGCCTTCCGCAACGACATCTTGGTACGGCCGGTCTCTTCTTGCTCATAATGCTGGTTCTATCTTAACTGACTGATCGCGCTGCGTCTCTCTCCCGATCCACAGTTGGGCAACGGCCAGACGCTCGACGTGTTCGCGCTAGGCCTGGAGATCATGACCGTCGTCGTCCTCACCGTCAATGCCAAGATCTTCCTCGTCACCAAGTACCTCATTTCTCTCCATTATTATTCGTATTTTTTTTTAACATCAGAATTTATTAATGAATAATTTTTTCTAATTCGTTATCGACAGCACGTGGACGGTGTGGAACCACCTCGCCGTGTGGGGCAGCGTGCTGGCCTGGTTCCTGTTCATCCTCGCCTACTCGCCCATCCCGTCGAGCCACCTGCTGGGCCCGAACCTCATCGGCTGGGTCACCTACAAGGCCATGGCCTCGGCCTACTACTGGCTGGGCGCCCTCCTCATCACCGCCGCCGCCATCTTGCCCGACCTGGTCTACTGCTAGTACGAGCCCCTCCTCGTTGCTGTTGTCGTCCTCTTCCTCCTCGTGTGTTTGTGTGTGGCGATGAGGAACTGACGTGACCTTGCTTGCGCGGCGCAGCCTGAGGCGGACCTACCTGCCGGAGAGCTACCACGTGATCCAGGAGATGCACCTCCTCAACGAGGAGGACCAGCGCAGGCTGCGCCGCCGAGAGCGCGCCAAGCGCATGCGCCGGAAGCTCACCAACCTGGTCAAGCGCAAGCGCGTCACCTGTACGTCCCGGACCGCTCTCTGGGACGGCACTGTGGAATCCCAAGCACCTGACTTGGTGTGCGTGTGTCTGCAGACACGGGCTTCGCGTTCTCGCAGGCGCCGGGCGTGCGCGACGTGATGCTCACGCTGGGCTTGGCCCCCGTGCCCGAGGAGAAGAAGGAGGACAAGCAGCGCAGGCGTGGCAGTGCTGTCGAGGAGGAGGATCAGGACGACGTCGTCGTGCACGATGACGCGACGCGCCATGGCGCCCGCGAGGACGAGGCGCAGCATGACGACCTTGAGAGCGAACTCGAGCGCAGCTACTACAGCAGCTGAAGCGCTCTGGCCTCGCCCCGAAAGCGGAACTGTGCGGAGGCGGACCACGCAAACACTTTCTTTCTGAGCCCACATGAAATAATTTGTAATTAATAAGCTTGGGCCCAACTCCGTTCAAGAAAGCACTTTGGGGAAAGAAAAAGAAGCTACGGGCACAAGGTTGGGGGGACGATTCACGGGCGGCTTGCATTGAGCGAGCGGATTACTCTGTGCATCAGCAGATTAATCTTTACAGGAGACGAGATGGCGTCCATTTTCCGAGATACACAGGAGCAGCTCAAGGAACTTATAATCCGGGACATCAAACAGATGAAGGAGCTGCCGCCCGACATCGTCAACACTCCCGACTTTCGAGTTGTTATTCGTGGTTACTTCAATGACGTACGTGCACCCCTTTTTGGCTTCGTTCTTGCGTATCCCCCCCTTCTCTTCTCTTCCTCCCTTCGTCTCTCCCCCAACACGGTTGTTGTGTCGTTCGCCGTGTCTCGTTCCGTTCTGCAGCCATTTTCTGTAAGGTTTGTCTTTATTTAAAAGTGTAAACCATTGCATACTGAACGCCACGCGTGGGTCTGCACGTCATCAGTTCAAGACGTCGGCGCTGCACGAAGCGTGCTTCCGAGGGTTCGCGCCGAATGTACAGCTCCTCGTCGAGAAGGGCGCGCCGCTTGATGCGGTACTGCCTCCTCTGCTTCTTCCTCAGTGACTTTCCTCTTGCTCATGCCTCTCACCCCCTCCACCCATACAGGAAGACGCGGTGCGTGCCTGCAGTCGTGTGTCTGTGCTTCTGCGCGTGTGTGCTTTGTGTGTGTGTGTGTGTGTGTGGATGGCCGGCCGTGGTCCCCTGATCTCTCGTTCATGTGTGTTGTGTGTATCACCGGGTGGCTGGACGTCATCGCACACGAGCAGAAGAAGAGGGTGCGGGAGCTGCTCTTTTCTTTTCTTGTTTTTTATTTTTTGTTTTGCATTCCTTTTTGCTGCTTCTTTGCGCTCACTCGCGCATTTGGGGGCCTTTTGTGACCACACAGCGGCCACTACACCGAGCGGTGGCAGAGAACAAACTCGATGCCGCCGCGATCGTGCTACGCGCTGGAGCCAACCCCAACAGCGTACCTGGCCAGCCCTTGCTCCTCCTCCTCCCCCTCCCCCCCCTCCGGCTTCCTGCTGCCCGCCTCTCATGCGCCGTGCGTGATGCTTGCTCTTGGCTTGGGACCGCACGCACGCACACACAGGAGGATGAAGATGGCCTGGTGCGTCGACCTCTATCTCCCCCGTCTCTCTTTGTATCTCGTGTGCGACGCAGGCCAGCTCATGGTTGGTTGGTTGCTTGGTTGCTTGGGAATGAAGACGCCGCTGCACGTGGCATGCGACAAGGGCTACGAAGACATGGCCCGTCTCCTCGTCGAATACAAGGCCGACGTCAGTGCCGTACGCGTTCTCCCTCCTCTTCCATCGTCATGCAGCCCTGATTGGCGCTGACCTACAATAACGACACATACTCACACACCAGAGGGCGGTGGTACTTGCTGCCTCTCTTGCCTGCTCGTCTGCTCTGTGTGCTCGTACTCACTCTCCCTTCTGTCCTCCTCCTCTCCTGCATTCCATTGTCGACCCGCGCTCATCTCTCTTAGGGCGGAGTACGTGCTTTTCTTAGTATTAATCTTGTTTTCAGTTTCATTTGAATTCGAATGTAGTCGACGTTTGCTGACTCTTTTGGTGCTCCCTGTCGTGGTGGTCGCCTCTTGACTCGGTCAATCACAGTGGGTACGCAACTGCCGCCTCCTCCGCGGTCCTCTTGTCTTGGGTGCGCAACTGACGGCCAAGTAATCTCCATCCACGGATGATGCGGATGCGTGTGGTGCAGACGCCACTCCACTACGCGGCCAACACGGGGTCCGACTACATCGCTCGGCTTCTCGTCGGCGCCGGCGCGGCCGTCAACGCGGTACCACGCCGCGCGCCTCCAGCTGCACCACCAAGCCAAGGCACTCACGCACACACGCACACGCCCGCGGCACTAGGTGGATCGCGTGGGCTGGACGCCTCTGCATGCGGCGGCGAGCACGGGGAAGGTGGCCATCGTCAACTTTTTGATCAACCGGGAGGTCGACCTCAACGCCGTACGTGCGCCCACTTGAACGTGCATTCTCCGCGTTGTCGAGCTCACACGCCTCTTCTCTATCGTCGCGTGTCGGGGATTCCACAACGACAGAAAGACAAGGACGGGGTACGGCCCGCGCTCGATTTTTTACGAATTTATTTTTTACGAATTGATTTTACAATTATTTTTCTTTCAAAAAATTAGCGGACGCCGCTTCACGTGAGCAAGCCGAGCACGGTGGGTCCGCTTATTTCCAGCGGCGCCAATCCCAACGTCGTAAGTCCTCTTCTCCTCCTTGATGATGACCGGCTCGTTCACTCACCCCCGTGGTCGTTCCACGTTAATGGTTGCAGCGCAACAACGATGAGATGGTATGTAACGCACCTCCGCGGAGGCCATCCCCCTCGAGGACTCTGGGATTTGGCAAAAGGCTCACACGTCCATACGACATACGCGTGTATCGTCTGCAGAGCCCGCTTCACTGGGCGTGCAAGAAGGGCTTCTCGAACGTGGCCCGCGCGCTGATTTCCATGGGCGCCGATGTCAACCTCGTGCGTCTCTTCCCCCCGTCCCACCCCACCATGTGCCTTCTTTGAATTCTTGCCCGCTCACCGCTTCCTCCGATCCTCGCCTGCAGACCGATGGCGTACGCACCTCCACCACGACCCGAACAACAACGGCAACAAGGAGAAGCATGAGGTGTTGATGTGGATGTCTCTGTATGTGTGGTTTCGTCATCATGTGGCACACAGGAGGGGCAAACGCCGCTGGAAATCGTCATCCGATCGGATCGCAAGCAGTACCAGGACCCGCTCGTCTGCCTCCTGCTCGATGGAGGCGCCGACTACTCCTCCAAGGAGGTCCGTCCGCCTCCCCTGCCGCCCTTGGCTGACACCAGTCCGTGTCACTGACGGTGGAGTGGGGCCGAGCGACAGGTGAAGCTGTGGCTGCGGGACAAAACGGAGGTGCGACTGGCCAAGGCCGGCCTCACGACCGTCCCGGAAGCCATCCAAAAATATTTCAAGAATGTGCGCGAGCTCGACATCAGCGACAACGACATCAACACCCTCCCGACATGGCTCGCCGACCTCAAGCTCGAGGTACACCACCGACCTGTCTGTCGCGCGTCGATGTCGACATCGACATCATGTTGACTGGCGGGCGTGCGTGTCGTGTGGCGCTGAGCCAGTCGCTCTGGCTGAGCGGGAATCCGCTGCAGTCGATCCCGGTTGAGGTGTTGGACCGGCAGGACCACATCCGCTCGCTCCAGACTTACCTCCAACTGCTCAAGAACTCGACGATGGGCTGGTCCCGCATCAAGCTCATGTTCGTGGGCCGCGAGTGCGTGGGCAAGACGAGCCTCCTCAAGTCCATCGGCCGACACCTCACGGTGCGTGTCGACGACAATGACCGCACCGCCACCTTAATGTTTATCGATTATGAGGCTGATGAGGCGCATGAACGCAGGGCAAGGAGAAGCAAAAGGCCAAGGGCAAGCTCCTGTCGACGGACGGCATCGACATCTCCGAGCTCGAGGTGCCCGAAAAGTTCAAGAAGGGCAACGTCGACCTCAAGAGCCTCCGGTGCGCCTCGCCTCTATGTTGTCTCCTCCTTCTGTGCAGGGAGAGTTGATACTCAAACTCAAGCGTATTTCAGATTCCAGTGTTATGATTTCGGCGGACAGGTCATCTTCTATCCGACGCATCAGTTTTTCCTGACGGCGCACTCGATCTACCTCGTCTGCTTCAACGTCACCCTCGAAGACCTCTCGCCCCTCCACTACTGGCTCAACCAGGTCCGGCCAATCCCACCGCCAGACAAAGTCAGGTATGTGTGGTATGTGTGCTCATTCGTCTTGTCGTCTTGTCCCAGGTCAAGGCCTCGACGCATAACGTGGAAGTGCCGGTCATTGTCGTGGGCACGCACATCGACCACTCGAGCGTCGACCGCGAGTCGCTCCCCTTCCTGGCCAAGAAGCTGCGCGCGTGCGTTCTTCTTGCTCCTCGATGGAATGCGTGGAATGCGATGCTGATAGGCGACAATCATGACAATGAATGCACAGAATGGACGGCAACGTGCGCGAGGTGGTGTTTGTCAGCACCAAGACGGGCGAGAACGTGCCGGAGCTGATCGACAAGCTGATCGACCTCGCGTCCAAGCACTCGTTCCTCAAGAAGCAGATCCCCAAGGCCTACTACGACCTCTACGAGGCCGTCCTTAAGCTTCGTCCCTCGGCTGCCAAGGCCAGCGCCGGCTCCAACATCACCTCCACCAGCTCCTCTCATCGGTACAGATCCAGCACTTCATCATCATCACCGTCATCGCGATGATGACCGTCGTCCTCATCATTGCACGTACGCAGGGTCGGGCCAGGCCAGCTGCCTCGCCTCGGCAGCACTGCGTCCATGAGCGCGACGCCGCCGCCGACCCCAAGCCCAGCGGAGAAGCCCAAGGAGGTGGGCCGCAACTACCTCAAGTGGAACGACATGGTCTACCTGGTACCCGTCCCTCCCCGCCGGAGCCGCTATGTCCTACGGCTGACGTGGGCATGACGCGGCACATGATGCGGAACAGGGGCGCAAGTGCGGCATCGCCGAGGATCAGCTGCCAGAGGTGGTCCGCTTCCTCCACAACGTGGGCACGGTCATCCACTTTGACGACCCGTACGGGGACCTCTCCGATCTGGTCATCATCAACCCGCAGTGGCTGGCCACCGTACGTCGACCATAGCCGCCCATTTACGTCGATCGACATCACACGTGGCTGACATGCCACGCATTCCTTGCTGCGATTCCCCATTATCGCAGGTCATGAAGACGGTGGTCTCCTTCAGCAACACGTGGTGCAAGAACGGCATCATCAGCGAGGGCGACCTCCACTCGTGGGTCTGGCGCGAGTATCCCGCGCATCTCCACCGAAACATGCAGCGCATTTTTGAAAAGTTTCAAGTGCGTCCCGCCCTTCCCTCAACCTTCACCACGACTCCGATTGACCTGTCGGCGGTGGGGCCCGCGTCCATTCTCAAGGTGGTGTACCCCTTGCGCGGCGAAGGCAGCGAAGACGCGATCAAGGGGCAGGACCTCATGGTCCCGTCCCTCCTCCCCGAGACCTGCCTCGATCAGTCCTTCAACGACCACTGGCCTCCTCTGAGCACCCTCCAGCAGCAGCTCGGTACGCGCACACGCAATCTTTCTTGCGACCAATCACGAACGGCCACGTGACGTGGCTCGACGTGGCGTGACGTTACGCAGGGCCCGACGTGGAGATCCGGGTCTACGCGCGCCAGTACGAGGTGGACTTTGTGCCGCTGGGCGTGTTCTCGCGCCTCATGGTCCGCGCGCTGCACGTGCCCTCGTCCCGCCTCCTGGTCCCGTGGCGATACGGCTACATCGTCAATCTCGTGCGTCATCTCCCCGCCCGCCCGCTGATGTCCACCAGCCCGTCAGGAGAAGCTCACGCACGCGTGCAGGACAAGCCCGGGCCGGGCATCTTGATGGAGCGCGCGCTGGTGCGCCAGCTGGCGGTGCCCAACAGCATGTCGGCGGCGCAGTTCGAGGTCATCACGCGCTTCGCCGTGAAGAAGGGCCTGAATCAGCAGCCGCAGCCGCAGCCGCCAGACGCCGCCGATGGCCTTCTGGAGCGGGTGGTGCTGCTCGAGGAGCTCACGCTGTCCATCGACACGCTGCTCCAGACCTACCCGGGCATGGAGACCCGCAAGCTGGTCCCGTGCCTGCTCCGGCCCGAGGACAGCCACCTGGCCTCGCCCGCGGCCAGCCTGCCGGCGGAGCACGTCCTGACCTACCCCCAGTGCATCGAGGCCGTCGTCAAGGGCCAGCCCATCGCGCACCCGAACCTCGGCGAGCTGCAGGTGTGCAAGGTCGCGCCCGACCTGGCCATGGGCAGCGTCCGCGTGCTCACCTCCAACGAGGTACGGGCCCTTTCAATTGCGTGGAATGTGTGCGATGCGTGGCATGAACGGAATGCTGCGTCTTGTGCGCGCAGTTGGTCGTGGAGAAAGAGGTCGGGCGAGGTGGCTTCGGCGCTGTGTTCAAGGGCACGTGGGTCGGGCGGCCCGTGGCGATCAAGCAGCTTCACGCGGATCTGCTCAACGAGAAGAACCAGCAAAAGTTTGACGAGTTCAAGCAGGAGGTCTTCCTCATGAAGTGCGTCCCCCCCCCCCTTCTTCGCCTGCCTGGTCCATGATGATGCTGACGTCATCATCCTCGCCGGCGATGACGTCAGCTGCTTCAACCACGAGAACGTCGTGCGGCTGTACGGCATCGCGCAGAACCCGCTGTCGATGGTGATGGAGTTTGTGCCGTCGGGCGACCTGCGCCACCTGATCGAGCCCTACCTCAAGGCCAAGGTCGTCTGCAAGCACGACTACAACCAGCATCTGGCCATCTTCAGCGCCCAGCTGGCCGGCCGCGAGCGCGAGCTGGCCATGGACGTGTCCACGGACGACACGGTGCTGATCCACAAGGAGGACGGCCCGCTGTGCTTCATCGAGACCAGCCGCTCGGAGCGCGGCTTGTTCCCGGTGGCGTGCCTCCGCAAGCGCACCCCGCCGCTGAGCGACGCGCAGATCCCGTGGTCGCTCCGCTGGAAGATCGCCCTCGACATCGCCAAGGGCATGCGCTACCTCCACTCCTTCAAGCCGCCCATCGTCCACCGCGACCTCCGCTCGCCCAACGTCTTTGTACGCCACTTGGCCCGGTCCGCGCCCGCGCTCCGCGACTTGTGTGCTGACGTGCGTGCGTGCATGTGTGCGTGTGTGCGGCGTGCGCGCGTGTGTGCGGTTCCAGTTGATGAACTACGACGCCAACGAGCGGGTGACGGCCAAGGTGGGCGACTTTGGCCTCGCGCGACACGTCGACCCCAAGCTCTACGAGGCCCTCGGCACCTGGCAGTGGCTCGCTCCCGGTACGGCCACCACCACGATGCACTGCCCAGCTGCCCCTTGCCTGCAACCCCCGAAACTAGGGCGCTTGATCTGACCTGACGCGACGGGCAGAGGTGCTGCGAAACGACAGCGAGTACGACGAGCGGAGCGACATCTACAGCTTCGGAATCGTCCTCTACGAGATCGCCTCGCGCCTCACGCCCTTCATCGACGAGTACTGGTTCCGGTTCCTCCGTAACAACTACTTCCAGAAGATGGACTGCATCCGTGCCATCATCCACGAAGGTCCCTCGCCCACCAATCATCCTCCCCAAAATTTTATTTATTTATTTATTTTTGCATAGTTAACATTCTTGATTTTTATTGGCCTCAACATACGAACAATCGCTGCAGGCTGCCGGCCGACGCCACCGTTGCCACACCTGTGCCCGAAAGAGTTCACCACCCTCATGCGGTACGTCGAGAGCACCTTGGTGAGGCGTGACGTGGCATGATCTGGCATGACGTGGACCGGTTGGCGTGGACGTCCACCATCCAGGGAGTGCTGGCAGGAGGACCCGTCGCTGCGCCCGTCGTTTGCCGAGATCGTGGAGCGGATCACGCGGTACCTGGGCCAGAACGACGACGACATCAACTTCAACCTCAGCCCCACCCCGTTCGGCTTCTCGCCCACGACCTCGCTCCCCTCCTTCTCGTCGCTCGACCGCGACACAGTCGGCGCGACGGAGGTGGCCGCCGACGCGAAGCCTGACAACGGAAATGAGAAGAAAACCGAGGGAAACCACAAGGGAAAAGAGGCCACGTCAGCATCCGCCGCGAACGGCAAACACGCGCAAGGCACGACCGGCGAGGAGGAAGCCAAGGCCGACGACGGCGGCGAGGACGGCGACAAGGAGGAAGCCGAGGCCAAGTCCGAGGCGCGCAAGCTGTTCGTGTGGAAGGAGACCCCGCGCCGCGGGCCGAGCCCGTCCGTCCAGTGCTTCCTCAAGGTGGAGAACCAGGTGTGGGTGGGCGACGGCTCTGGGAAGGCCATCCTCTACGGCCACATCGTACGGCTCTTCCCCCCAAACCTGCACATACCACACATTCCTCACATTCCTCACATTCCTTGCGCACACGAGCAGTCGGGCGTGCAGCAGGACGAGTTCAAGGCGGCGCGCAAGCGGGCGCAGGTCAACAGCCTCATCGCCGTCGACGACACCGTGTGGGTCGCCACGGACACCCTCATCCGCGTCTACCAGCTCAAGCGCAAGGTCCGCCCGCTGGTCGCCGCACACGCGCAGACGCATGCACACACGCACACGCGCAAGCAGGAAACTGACGCATGACATGTGAGCGCAGAAGAACAAGCAGGAGTGGAAGAAGTTAAAGACCCTGAAGCGGCACAAGAAGCTCGTCTCGGGCATGCTTGCGGTGCCGGACCTGTCCGCCGGCGGCCTCCAGGTGTGGACCTGCGACATCGCCGGGACGCTCCTCACGTGGAACACCAAGGTTGGCCTCCCCCCCCCATGCCTGGAATGCTTGCCATTGCTGTCGGCATGACGTGGCATGGACTCGACCTCACACAACCCGCACATGCTCACGCGCGTCGAGCAGAAGCGAAAGGACGAGCGGGAGGTGGTGGTGAAGCCCGGCGAGTCGATCTACTCCATGTGCGTCGTCGATGGCAGCAGCGTGTGGATCGGCGGCCTGACCGACATCTTCCGCGTCAACCTCCTCGTACGCCTCCTGTCCCTCCCGGACCGCAGCCATGGGCCGCCCTTGCGCAAGGTGCTGACGACGCTGGTGTGTGTGTGTGTGTGCGTGCGTGCAGACGTGGGAGATGATGCAGTGGCGCGCGCACAACACGGCCATCACGGGGATCGTGTGGGAGCCCAACCAGCGGCTCGTGTGGACCACCTCCCACGACCGCACCGTCAAGGTGTGGCAGCAGGCGAGCGGGCTGGCGTCGCCCGGCCTCGTCGTGCGCGAGATCGACGTGGGGAGCAGCTACGGGACCTGCCTCACGGCGCCCATCCAGACGTCGTTCGTGTGCGTGGGCCACACCGACGGCACCATCTCGGTGTGGGACGCCCGAGTACGCCGCATCTCGTCTTCGTGGTGTGTTGGTGGTGACGGCGAACATGTTTGTTGATGGTTGCTTGTTTCCGCAGACACACAGCAAGCTCTTCGAGTGGAAGGCCCACAACAACGACGTGCAGGCCATGCAGTATGTGGTGGACAACGACACGGGCTACCTCTGGACGGGCGCCCTCGATGGCACCCTCTCCATCTGGGCCCACAACCAGCGGGCAGCTGGCGCCTCTTCATAGTGCCCCGCACATTATTTTGGTACAAAAAAGAAAAGAAATAATTTTAATAAAAGCAAAAAAAAAATGAAAAGCGGTTGCCCAAAGACTTCGAAGCCCTTCATTTTTTGACACAAACAAGATGACAGACAAGGCGAAGCTGTTTGAACAGAAGATAAAGGAGTCAGCTCCAGGCTATCGCGCGCCTGACGCCAGCGGCCCCGCTCCTACGCGCCACGCTGACGGTACCCCGTCAGCCGGCGGTCTCAAGGCCAAGTACCTCTCCCCTTCCATCCATCCTGGTACTGCGGTTTTCGTGGCGCTGATCCAGCGTCGCCTCACGGCGCAACCATCAGGTTTGAGAAGCTGGCCAACCCGGACCCGCCCAAGGCCACGACGGGCAAGGTGGGGTGGTCCGATGACAAGGACCAGGGCCGCAAGAAGGTTCACCAGCCGGGCTACGACCCCACCAAGCCCCCTCCGCCCCGCTCGCTCGACTCGCTTCCCTGACCTTGTTTGTGTGACACACGCAAGCTGTGCATCAATAAACTTGTACAATCAATCTTCTTTCATCTCTCTGTGCACCAATACACAAGCGAGCCCCAGCAGCCGTGTTCCATCAGCCACGGCCGCCGTTGCTACCGACACCGCCAGCCTAGTAGGGGACGACGCTCCCGTTGATGTCGCGCACGCGCCCGCAGGCGAGCGAGCAGTACGTGCCCACAAGCCGCACGTACTCGCCGTACCTGCGCGATCGAGATGGAAAGAGAGTCAGGAAGGAGAGCTCTTGTTGTTGCCTCGAGACGTCTCCTGTGTTCCAGCACGTACCGAGCGCTGCGCAGGGTGCGCGGGTAAGCGCGCACGACGGGCGCACGGCCGTAGAACATCCGCCCGCAGTGCGCGCAGGCCTTGCGTCCACGCCCGCGCGTGTGCTCGGGGTCATCCTCCTCCTCCTCCTGGTTGCTGTTGGTCTCGTCGGCGTCGAGAGGCGGCGGGTGGCCGGTCGACGCCGAGGCGCCCGTCAAGTAGTCCCGAATGTGCAGCGGCACCAGCGCCTCGTAGTCTGGCGCGCCTGTGAGGTGATGGCGACGATGACGACGATGATGGTGAGCATCACCACCAGCAGCAGGAGGTGCGTGTGTGTGTGTATATGTATGTGCGGTACTGGTGACGCGGTGGAAGAGGGCCTCGTCCGCGACGAGCGCATTGCAGCAGGCTTCAAACAACGTGACTAGCCGCGGACGCAATACGCGCACGGCCGGTTTGAAGTCGCGCTGCCACGGGTTGCACATGATCTCCAGGTTGAGCTCTGCGTTGAACACAGTTCGTCGGTCAGGAAGACCGCGTGCGTCGTGCAAGGATGTGCACGTGCCTGGGTGGCGCTCGACGATGGAGGCGGGGAGCCACGTCAGCTTGTTGTACGACACATTGAGGACCTGCAGCGGGAGCTCGCCCAGCTCGTGCGGCAGCTCTGTCAAGCTTCTCGAGCAGCAGCAGACGTCAACATGCCGCTGGTCTGTGCACGGAAAGGAGGAGAGGCCTCACGTACTTGTTGTGGGCGACATCGAGAAAGGCCAGCGTGGTGAGGAGCCGAATGGCGGACGGAAGCACGCTCAGCTCATTACGTGGGATGAGCTGCCGGAGCACGTAGACCTCTCCCAATGAGTCATCGTGCGTCATGAAGTGAGCTGAGTGTCGTAGTACCAGCGTGTGGAGGCCCCGGATGTGGAAGAAGGATGCCGGAAGTGCGGTGATGCGGCGGTAGGCGCGACAGTCGAGCCTGGCCCACAAAGGGTGTGGGAAGAGAGCGCGCACAGTTTAGCGCCAAACAGTGGTTTTTGAGCAAAGAAAAGGGCAGGATGCAAGCGTACGTGCGGTCCCACGCGATGCGCTGGCGCACGGTGAGTTTGGAGATGCGCGCGATCCGCTTTTCCAAATCCCTCTTCTCCTCTGCTTGGGTATGAGAGCCAAACCGCGACAGAACGCTCATCCACACAACGCGTGAGCAATCTTCTTTTTGTAGGTACCTTCCGCCAGGAAAATGCCACAGTTTTCTTTTCCTTTCGTCGCATTTTTGGCGACAGCCTGCTCCTTCAGCAAAGAGAAGGCAGAGAAAACACGAGAATACAAAACCTCTGGTGGCCACAGAGGCGGGACAGCAGCAGCAAGTCAGCGAGTAGTGACAACCAACGCCACCGAACGATGCAGCAAACGGACAAGCGGCGGTGGCTGGTGTACGGCAACCGCCACAGCCTCAGGGAGAACTGCACAGAGAACAACAAACATCGGTGGACGGCCTTCGTGGAGCCTGGGGGAGAGTGGGCGGAAGGAGAGGCTGTGACCCGCGTCCGCTTCACTCTTCACCCCACCTTCAGTCCGCCCGAGGTCACATGCGACTCGCCTCCCTTCGAGGTCACCAGAAGGTGCGCGGCTGCCTGCGTAAGAGGCGCATTGCAGGTGAAGCTCACCATGGTGGCGAGTAGTGGGTGGGGAACCTTCACAGTGCGCATTACCGTGGAGTTCACGGGTGGTGACGAGCTTCTTCAGCTTGAACACGAGCTTTGTTTCGATGGCGAAGGTCGATGGTCCAAGATATCGCTTCCCTATGACGCGTCAAGCTTGCTCGACCCACAGCGGCAGAAGAAGAAGAAGGGGAAGAAGAAAAACAACGATGGGTTCAAGAAACAGGAAACAGCACTCATCCGACAAGACAAGGAGCTGTTTAAGGCCATCGTTTCTGGCGATCCCCAGAAGCGTCTCGATGTACGTCAGCCAGTCTTGTTGAAAGGGGAGCATCAAGCTGAGCGAGGCTGATATGCTGTGGCAAAGATGGTCAGGCCTATCTTGTCCGCCGACACCATCAACCAGCTACTCGAGGGCGATGCACTACACAATAGTCAGCGCTACCAGGGACAGGCCGTCACCATGCTCCACCTCGCCTGTCTGCTGGCCGACAAGCCGCTTGTAGAGGCTTTGCTGCGGGCTGGCGCAGACCCCAACCTCCCCTCGACAAGCCTCAGCCGCAACTACGAATACACGGCTCCGAGGGGCCAACACTACGGATGCGACTTCTTCGGGCAAGCGCGTAGCGCTTCTCTACACGCTGACGGCGCCACAGCCCTCCACATCGCGCTCTTGTGTCGGGACTACGCTCTTGCCCAGAGGCTCGTGCAGGCCGGGGCGCAACCGTGGCTGCTCGCGCGCAGAGTGAGACGGTCCAGGGGCAGCCACTGCTCCTCGTTCAGCTTTGAGGGCGCGCAAGTCACCGCCCTTCACATGCTCTGCTTCGACCGAGCATCCGAGCAAGACGACCACCGAGCCCGCCAGGCCGCGGTACCCAACAAAGAAGAGACCAGGGCGCACAAGTCCCTCCTGGCCGACATCATCAAGAGCCACAACGCCGCTGGGAGCAACATCAACGAACTTGCTGGCAGGTGCGGAAACTCGTCGACGCCTCTCTTTACGCTTTGCTCACCACAAGCTTTCGTCGTTTGGGGCTCCACATAACAGCTTGTCGCGTTCATCAGGCAGGAACAGCCCAGACAACGGCACGTCGTCGTACGTCACTGTCACCAACGCCACGGCCCTCCTCGTGGCCATCCTCTCGGGCGGCGGTCACAGCGATGAGAGCAGCGGGACGTCCAGGCGCCTGGTGGACGACTTGCTGGCCATCGGCGCCGACCCGGCCATCGCGGGATCGAGCTCCACGGGGCACAACTACGACGGCCATGCCGGCAGTGGAGGCAGCAGCGAGGATTGGCGCGACGTCAACTGCCTCCACGTCGCTATTCTGCACCACAACGTCGCGCTCGTGCGTAAGCTCCTGCAGGTGGAGTCAAGCAGGGACAAGCTGCGGTGTGCAGCGATGACCATCCAAGAAACAAAGCTGCCACACCGCAGCGGCTTCGACTGGCACGATTACGATGATGATGACGAGGAAGGCGGTGATGACAACAACAACGAGAAGGGGCGCCGCAGGAGAAAGGGCAAGAAGGCGCAAGTCACCACCACATCCTTCACCGCCATCGACCTCGCTCGTCGCAAAGCAGCAAACGAGGAGATCTGCAAGCTGCTCGAACAGGCTGCCTCATGAAATGTACCAAAGACTCTCAAGAAGGAATTTAACAAATGTTCCGTCTTGTTGTTGCTTCTCTGCGCCTTTACACTGTTGTTGTTGAAGAAGACCAAAGGCGTGAGGAGGCCTTTACGAGGTGTCCATGTCGCCGTCCTTCTTGTCGTCGCCTTCCTGTCCCGAGCTGCCGCCCTGGCTTGATCCACCGCCTTGCTGGCCTTCCTCTTCCCCCTGCTGCTGCTGGCCGCCGGCCTGGGGCTGCCTCTGGGCGTTCTCCTGGAGGGCGCGCAGGAAGGCCTGCACGCCGCCGCCGGCCGCCGAGGGCGGGAGGCCGAGGGCCGGGAGCACGTCGGCCAGCGCGCCGGACTGGAGGGCCGAGTTGAAGGCCTGGATGGCCTGGTGGAACTGCGGCGAGCGCACCAGCGCGCGCAGCTCCTCGGTGGTCCGCTGGCCCTCGGGCAGGTAGGGCATGAGCTGCTCGGCGACGGCCGGATTGCTCAGGAGCGGCAGCAGTGCCTCTGACGTCATCACCGAGCTCAAGTCGACGTCCTCTGCGGCGCCGCTCTGGCCCGCGCCGCCGGCGCCGCTCGCGGCACCCAGGTCGCGCAGGATGTTCTGGAGCTGCTGCTCGCCGATCGTGGCCTCGCTTGAGCGCGCAGGAGTGGTCGTTGACGTGGTGGTAGACGATGACGGGGTAGGGGCGGCGGCGCTGCTGCGCGTGGCGGCAGGCTGCTGCGTGCCACCGGCGGCACCGCGGGCCGCACGACGGGCACCACCGCCACCACCAGCGCCGCCGAGGCCGCCCATGCCGAGCATGGCCATGAGCTGTTCCTGGCTCATGCCCGCGAGGCCGGCCATGCCACCGGCGCCAGCGGCGTCGCCGCCCTCGGCGGGCGGGCTGTTAAGGGCCTTGTTGACCTTCTCGCACAGCTCGGCGTCCTTCTCCTCAGAGGGCTCCTGCATCCAGAAGAACAACCGCCGCTCGGTGGTCTTCCATTCCAGGAGGTAAACGCGGCCCGTTGTGCACTGCTTGACCCTCTTGAACACAGCCTCATCAGGGAAGATGATCAAGTCCTACGCAAACACACCCAATGAGTTGGCCCAATTCGAGCGTGGTTGCGCGCGAAAGAAACGAGGGCGGTACAGTTTCAACTTCGCCGGTGGCTCGGTCCTTCCACTTGAAGTGCATGAGCTGATCGTCGCCCGTGTTAACTTCGATTTTGCCCTTGCGCTTATCAGGTACCACCATCTTGCCTCTGATCAGCATCTTGCCCGCACGAAACTCAACCAGAGGTTTCTACGTGGAGACCTTCAGTCAGTCTTTCAATCCAACCAAATCCAGGGTTTAATGCCACACAACGTTGCAGCATACGTTTCGCGTGCTGGGCGCAGAAAAGATTGATTGCACTGTTGGTGTGGTCATTTTCAACGTGTGTGTTTAGAATTGATGAATTCGCTCTTCGCTACAGAGATGGTGCGCCAGTGCCAGCCAACGCTATGCTGTCTCAGTGTCGACACAGTGTTTTCTATCTTTCTTTTACAAAAAGAAAAGATCGAAAAAAGTCAAAGCAGAAGATGCCAACGTTGGCAGCGGTAGCGTACATTTGGTGCTTTGTTCTTCACAACTGAAAGAGTGACTACAAGCGTGTTCGTCCGTTCTCTAGCTCTCTAGAGATAATTATTTGTTGAAATCAAACCGCCTGCATGGCGGCGGACTGGGAGAAGTTGACTGCAGCAGCGCGACTCGAGTCGAACTGCTTGTTCCTGTTGCGCCTCCGTCTCCAGGCGATGAAGAGCGCCGCAGCCACGCCAGCGGCGACACCAACCACGGCCAGAGGGACAGCGACAGCCACCCCAATGGCCAGGCCGGTGTCGGTTCCTGCGGATGGTCCGCCGTTGTCGCTGTTGGAGCCGAGGAGAACGCCCAGACCGAGACTCGGGTCGTACTCGAGCACGCCCTCAAACGCAGGGAAGCGCAGCTCCAACACGAAATCGAGCTGCTTGCTGTTGTCGTCGTTGGCGTTGGCCGTCTCGAGCGTGAGCGCATGCTCGATCGAGGCCAAGTAGCCGTCGGAGGACGCGTCGTTGGTGGTGATGAGGACAAAGTCAAACACTTCGATCCGGGCCACGGCTCGCCCGCCGGTCGCCGCGCCAGAGCCGGCCGCCTCGAGCAGCGGGACCAGGTAGGTGGTCATGTTGGCCCGCGGCACGCCCGGCTGCCGCGTGATCGTGGCCCGCGTGTCCGCGGACACCTGGGACGTCGCGGGCAGGAGGCTCGTCAGCCTGTACCGCATGACGGTGGCCTTGCCGCCTTTGGTCGAAGCGTCCGTGGACGCCAAGCGGATGGACCACTTGAGCGTCGACGGGGCGATGTCGAACGTGTGGCCCACGAATGACCCGTTTGTGGCGGTCTTGTGGAAGCCAAACGTCTGCTCGACGGCGATGTCAGCAGACTGGGCAGCATAGACGTAGGCGGTGGCCGCCCCGGCCGCGTCGTTCTCCGACTGGTTGAGTTGCCTGCTCGTGAAGCCTGCAGGCAAGGGGCGGGAGAAAGAGAGGTGAGCATTCGCGACGTTAGCTTGTTTGTTCTTTGGATTCTTGCAACGCACCAGTCAGAGACGACGCCGTAAGAGGGTCAGCCTCGCCGACCTGCAGCGAGTCGAACTGGGCGCTCAGCGAGACCGGAACCGCGCTGGTTTGGTTTTGGGCTGTTGTGGTGATGAAATGAGCAAATGGCCTGACGAGGGAAGTGGAAGAGGAACAAGACACGACGTACCCAGAAGAAGGAGTCCTGCGGAGAGGTCCACTTGGGCGGTCGTGGTCTTGAAAGTCGACGTCACGCTGATCACACGCATGGCCTCAGCTGCTGCGGGCGAGGGAGAACCCGAAGGCGATGGCGAAAACACGACCGAGGAAGAGGGCGACAACGATGGCGAAGGCGAAAAAGATGGCGAAGGCGACGCCGAAGGTGTAGGCGACAGCGAGGGAGAAGGCGAAGAGGACATGGACGGGGAGGGCGATATTGAAGGTGAAGCTGAGGCAGAAGGCGAAGATGAAGGCGATGGCGAGGAGGTTGAGGTCACGTTCACTTTCCCTTCGCTGGAAAGAAGAAAGGCGCCGCTCGAAAATGTGCTCCACGACAGACTTGACGTGGCGCGATAGGCGAGACCGAGGAACGAGACAGCGGTGTAGCTCGAGAGCAGGGCGACGGTGGAGGTGTCGTTCAGGCTCACATAGTTCCAGCTGCCAGCGTCCTGGGTCGTGACGACGAGCCAGTAGCGGCCGGCCGCCAGGCTCAACCCCACCCCGTTGGTGGTCGGTGGTGTGGCGGTGAAGTTTGAGGAGGTGTTGGAACTCAGCGTCATAATTCCGTTCAAGACGGGCGTCGAGCTAGGCGACCCGTTGTCGTCGGCGTAGATGATCACGCTCCCCACGCCTCTCGCGCCTGAATTTTGTCCGGTTGGTGAGAAAAAGAGCGAAAACGATAACAGTCGAAGAATGGCGCACTAGCGAAAGGGGCATTGATGCTGGTGATGACGACGGTTTGGTTGACGACTTTGAACCGCTGGGCCAGGTAGGGCGCCGTTCGTTTTCCTGCCACGCCCGCCTCTAGGTCTGATATAAAACAGTTTTACAACGTGAGCAATTGCGGCATGCAATAGAACTGGTACCACTTTGCCGAAGGGGATGATGTGAGGCCTCATACTGGAGAGCAGGACGGCAAAGGCCGTGGGGAGAAGAACGGCCCACACGAGTAGAAGAAGGGTGACGGAAGCCGGAGGCATGACAAGGACGCGGTGTGTTGGCAGGTGCGTGCAAAATAGAGATACAGCTAGAGCGGCCGTTTTAACAGCCGCACAGTGCGTGGAAACGCTTAACGTTCTCCAGCTACACCTCAGCGGGGAGTAGCTTGGTGCCGATTTGGTCCTCACTACATTTAGTGTTGCTAGGTTGCCCCTGTTGCAACAGCTCAGCTCTGTCCGGGGGTGAGGGGCAAAAAGCTCATTTGGCGGGGGGCAGACCAACTTTCGCAGGCTGCATTCAAAAAAATTGAATTGAAAAAGAAAAACAAGCAAAGAAAGCCGGTCAGGTGGCGGCCTTTGGCAGCGAGCGCGCCCACTGGAGCATGCCCTGACGTCTCTTGGATGCATTTTGTTCTGCGTAGGTGCAGATCTTCTCTTGGTCCAACGGGCAGCCGTTCTCGTGCAGCCACTTGAGCACGTTGAGGTGACTACCCATGGCCGCCTGATTGCCCCACTCCTGGTCCCATCCTGAACTCAGCAAGCCGTTCTGGTGCGCCCACTGGAGCACATCCAGGCGGCCTCTCTTGGCCGCCACACTGCAGACATCCTTGTCCCACGGGCAGCCGTTCTGGCGCGCCCACTGGAGCACGTCCAGGTGGCCTCTCTTGGCTGCGTTGATACAGACCCACTTGTCCAACCGGCAGCCACTGGCGAGTGCCCACTGGAGCACTTTGAGGTGGCCTTTCAAGGCTGCCTTCCTGCAGCTCCACTGCATGTCCCACGGGCAGCCGTTGGCGCGCGCCCACCGGAGTACGTCCAGGTGGCCTTTCTTTGCTGCTGCACCGCATGTCGATTCGTCCCACGGGCAGCCCTTTTGGCGCGCCCACTGGAGCACGGCCAGGTGGCCTCTCTTGGCCGCCACACTGCAGACGTCCTTGTCCCACGGGCAGCCGTTTTGGTGCGCCCACTGAAGCACAGCCAGGTGGCCTCTCATGGCTGCGTTGAAGCAGACCTTCCTGCCCAACGGGCAGCCATTGGCGTGTGCCCACTGGAGCACGTCCAGGTGGCCTCTCTTGGCCGCCACACTGCAGACGTCCTTGTCCCATAGACAGCCGTTTTGGCGCGCCCACTGGAGCACGGCCAGGTTGCCTCCCTCGGCTGCGTTGATGCAGAGCCACTTGCCCAACGGGCAGCCGTTGGCGCGTGCCCACTGGAGCACTTCGAGGTGGCCTCCCGCAGCTGCCGCCCTGCATGTGCTCTTGCCCCACGGACAGCCGTTGGCGCGCGCCCACTGGAGCACAGCCAGGTGGCCTCCCTTGGCCGCCGCCCCGCAGGTGTCCTCGTCCCACGGACAGCCGTTGGCGCGCGCCCACTGGAGTACTTCGAGGTGGCCTCCCGCAGCCGCCGCATTGCATGTGCGCTTGTCCCACGGCCACTTGCCCAACGGGCAGCCATTGGCGCGTGCCCACTGGAGCGCTTCCAAGTGGCCTCCCCCGGCCGCTGCACAGCACGTCAGCTCGTCCCACGGGCAGCCGTTGGCGTGCGCCCACTGGAGCACAGCCAGGTAGCCTCCCTCGGCTGCCTCCTTGCAGGTGTCCTCGTCCCACGGGCAGCTGTTGGCGCGGGCCCACTGGAGCACGGCCAGGTGGCCTCCCTTGGCCGCTGCCCCGCAGGTGTCCTCGTCCCACGGGCAGCCGTTGGCGCGGGCCCACTGGAGCACGGCCAGGTGGCCTCCCTTAGCTGCCTCCTTGCAGGTGCCCTCGTCCCACGGGCAGCCGTTGGCGCGGGCCCACTGGAGAAGGGACAACCAGCCCTTACGCGCTACCAGCTCCACAAACAAGCTTGCCTGGCTAACAATACGATGTCTTGGCCTGCGAGCGGCCATGAGGAGGGGCAGCTTGGTGCTTGGTTGCGTGACGAGGAGGAGGTGTTGGAGTGCGTGGCTCCATGTGCGGCTCACGGCGCGGCAGGACGGAAGGGAGACGGGCTCCACAAACTGAAAGATGAAGGCGACGAGCTCCACCATAAGGTCGTCTATACCCACCTCCTTGAGGCCACCATTTTTGGGCGAGGTTGGACCATCGAGGGGCAAAGAAGCCAAGATCTTCAGCTTCTTTTTCGGGCGCCTCTCTTCCGGGCTTTCTTCCATTGCTGCCTGCGAAATCTAAAATTAACTTTTCTACTGGAAATCGTCCCTTCATTTCGCGGGGGATTTCTTAAGGTGGTTGTACGAATATAAATTCAATAAAATTAAAAGTTCTTCGAAATGGGCTTGCAGAGCGCCCGCCGGTGTGACTGGCGAGACAGCAGGAGCAAAAGTTAGAAACATTGTTGTCGTGCTTGGGCTTGTGGGAGTATTGGCCACTACTTTTTCCTGTCGGCACCAACAGTGTGATTGCCCGGGCCACGTCGGCCGCGTCAACATGAGGGCCAACGGCAACAACAAGTGGCGGTTCAACCTCGACGTTTACTTCCATTACTCTGACGGCCCAGTTCCACAACAAGGAACTCAACAGCCGCGGCTCCGAGTCTTTGTTGCTCACGTGTCTCTCTCGCGAGACCGCGACGACGCCACGCCGCTGCTGCGGAGGTGCTCCCGCCGGTTGCGCTTGCTGTGGAGGGAGGAGAGCATCTGGACGGTGAGGATGATGTCCGGACGGCGGCGGCGGAGCAGCTCGACGGCCGAGTCGGTGATCTTGTTGCAGCCCACGGTGACGGCGCGGACCGACGTGGCCTGCGCGATGGCGTCGAGCGCCTCGTTCTTGACGAAGCGGCAGCCAAACATGTTGAGCCGCTGGAGCGGCAGCCGGTGCACGATGCGCAGGAGGCTCGCGTTGTCGATGTTGTGGCAATTGAAGAGGTCGAGCTCCGTCAGGAAGGGGCAGCCGTCGGCCAGGCGCAGGATCTTGTGGATGCACAAGCAGTGCGACAAGTCGAGCTGCGTGAGGAAATGGCAGCCGCCCGCCAAGTGGTCCACGCCGGCGTCGGTCAGCGCGCTGCAGTTCTTGGCCTTGAGACCCTTGAGGCCCGCGCAGTTGCGCGCCAGATACCGGAACGACCGGTCCATGACGCGCGAGTTGTGCGACAGGTTGAGGTACTCGAGGTTGGGGCAGCCCTCGGAGATGAGCTTCATCCCGTCGTCGGTAATCTCCGGCAGGTGGCCCAGCGACAGCGACGTCAGGTTCGGGTACTGCACGACCGCGCCCGCGGCGGCCGCGCGCGCCGCCGAGCCGCTCAGCCCTGAGTAGGACGACGTCGACATCGACGTTGACGAGCCCGACAACGGCGACAACTGCGTCGCCGAGGAAGACGAGGACAACGCATGGGCTGCGCTCACGATCATGGGCGGCGGGGACGACGGGCGCGAGGTCATGGGCGAGCTCGTGATCGAGTGGCTGGGCGACGACAGCGGCGAGACCGACATCGGCGTGGTCGTCCGCGACGATGACGACCACGCCTCGACGAGGGACAGCGAGGCCAGCGCCGACGGCACGAACCAGGCGCGGATGGCGGCGTCGGTGACGCGCGTGCACTTGTCGAGGCTGAGCGACCGCAGGTCGGGGAGCGACGGCAGGAGTCGCCCGACGACGCCGTCGTGAAAGGCCGTGCAGCCGCGGATGTCGAGCGCCTCGAGGCGCGGGCAGTAGGTGATGACGTGGAGCAGGCCGGTCGAGGTCACCCGCTTGCACCGCGAGATGTCCAAGTAGCGCAGGCGGCTCCCGGCGTTGCGCAGGAGCGCTTCAAGGCCGCGGTCGGTGATGTAGGCGTTGTCGGCCAGGCCCAAGCTCTCGAGCTGAAGGTACCCGGTTGGCGCCGGCGCCACGCCAAAGACGCTCGAGGCCAGCGCCGGCGACGACATGGACGAACGCAAGGCTGTTGCCGCCGACGACGCCGTGGTCGGGACCGTGCCGGACCCGCTGCCACTGCGGGCCAGCAGATGGTGCGGGTAGCGGCCGGACGACTGCGGCGAGAGGTCGTACGAGTAGACGCGCTGCTCAACTTCGATGTAGTCCACCGCGCCCTCGTCGATGAAGTCCTCTTCGTCCTCTTCCTCTTCTTCTTCGTTTTGCCGCGCCGAGGCGACCGCCTGATGTTCGGCGCTGTGAGGCCGCGGCGGCGGTGTCTTGAACCGGTCGTTTTCGTTCTTGGCTTCGTTTTCGTTTTCGTTTTCGCTCTTTCGGCGGGACGACAGGGCGACGTCGCTCGCCGACCGTGGAAGGCGCCGGCCGAGCAGCTGCAGCGAGTCGTCGGTGATGGTGCTCAAGTGCCGCTGCTCGGCGGGCTGCTCGCCGTCTGGTTCGCCGACGCGGCGGTCGCGCTCGCCCTGCGCGGGCGCCTCGGTGTGCTTCCACGGCTTGAAGCGGCCGTAGCACAGGCGCAAGTGGCGCAGGCGCGGGCATTCGGCCAGCTTGGCCACGACGTCGTCGCCCACGTGCGGGATATGCGAGATGTCGAGGCTCTCCAGCGTCTCGGCGTAGGCCGGGATGAAGGCCAGCAGGCCCCCTTGGGTGAGGCCCGTGCAGCCGGCCGCGGCAAAGCTCGTCAGCCCGGGGCAGCCCTGCAGAGGGGGGGGGGGAGAAGGAGGTCATCAGCCACGCCGCTCATGTGTGAAAGACGGGCGAGGAGAGGAGGCAGTCGACGTACGGCGGCGAGGTACTCGAGAGAGCGCGAGGTCAGGAGGGCGCAGAAACTGACGTCGAGCTCCTCCAGCGCGTGGCAGTCCTCGCTGTGTGTGCGCGCGCCCGTGCAGCCAGTCAGCGACATGTCCACTGTGTGAAACATTTGGGGAAGGAGACGAAGGATGGGAAGGGGGGAGCACCTGATGAAGCGCATGGCGCTGTCGGTGATGTTGATGCAGGCCGACAGGTCCAGCGAGACGAGGTTGGTGCAGTGCTGGGCCACGTGCCGAATCGCTCGGAAGTCGATCTGCGGGCACTTGCTGTTGTGCGATTCAAGTGGAAGCCTGAAGGTCAGCCTCGCGCGTGTGTGCGTCGTGCGGTGCGGTGCGAGAGACTGCGTACCCGAGCTGAAGGCGGAGGAGCGACGGGCCGGCCATCTGCGCCACGCGCTCGAGGGTGCGTGCGGCCACCTGGCACTCGCTCAGGCGGAGCACCTGAAGCCGCGGGATATGGGGCACCACTTTGCACAAAAACTCCTCCGTGCCCACGAGCTCCCGCTTGAAGCACCATTCCTGGGATTCCAAATGGATTGATTAATCAGTCATTTTTCAAAAAATAAAAATTTCATTTAAATACGATCAAGGCGTACCCCGTTGATGTGGGTGAGGTCAGGCGAGTTCTGGGCCATCTCGAATACGATGGCGAGCTCGATGTCGGAAAGCTGCATAGCCCACCCGGCGATCGCGTGGTACGACGACCGGCTGTGCGCCAGCGCCCTGCACATGCGCCACACGGTCACGCCACCGCCGCCGTCATGAGTCAGTTCGTTTGTGGTGCGCCAGAAGACCGGAAAGATGGGCGAGCCGCGCACCGGCGGAACTTGTCGCCGGCCTCGGCGTAGATGCGGTCGTCGCCGGTCTTGCGCGCCTGCTTGATCAGCACCCGGCCCCAGTTGTAGAGGCCCAGGTACTCCAGCGACGACGAGCCCGGCGACCCCGGCGTGCCCGCTGTCGACGAGGATGACGAGGATGACGACGAGGATGAAGATGATGACGAGGAAGGCGAGGGCGGCGAGGAGGAGAGGAGGGCCTGGTAGCAGACGGACGAGAGCTGGAGGAGCTGGTCGTTGTTCTGCCACACCTCCGAGGTGAGGCTCTGCACGTTGTTCCCCAGCTTGAAGATGGCCTCGTAGCTGCGCGCCATCTTGTACTTTTCAAACGCCTTGGCCAGATAGGCATACGTGTCCCGCCCTGCACACACGCACCGCACACACGTACCGCACACACGCGTGAGGCGAGCCGGCGGGCGAGAGAAGCGAGCGGGGTGCCGAACCGAGCGAGTTGTTAGCCTTCTGACAGAGGACGTCGGCGTAGTTGTTGAGGGTGTCGCGGTTGTCCGGCGTCGAGCGGATGGAGGCCTCGAACTTGGACATGACCAGCCGGAACAGGCGGTCCTCAGTCTCGCGCGTGTCGCTCTTCTTGGCCTGGATCCACAGCGAGTTGCCTTCGGCCAGTGATACGATGTTCATGTGCTTGGCCTGTCCTCGCGCCCGCCAATTCACGCGCGTCAATCAACCGCACACACGCGCGCACCGCACACACGCGCGAGCCGCACACGCGCGCATTAGACGCACCTTGGCAGACATTTTGACGATATCGGGGACGACGAGCTTGAAGCCGCGCGAGTTGCTCTTGAGCTCGCGCTTGGACTGCTTGGAGAAGGTGACGCCCGTGAGCTGTTCGATGCGCTTGAACAGCTTGTACATGTCCACCGTCTTCAGCAGATACAGCTCGTCCTTCTCCTCTTCCTGTTTGGACAAGCGCGGCTCAACCGTCAGCTTCGCGGCCAGGACAACGGCCACGGCCACAATCACGTTCACAAGACGGGAGGCAAACCTCGAGTTCGTCAGAGGAAGAGGCCCGCGAGGAGCCGTCGTCGTCATCGTCATCAAAAAGAAGATTGTGATGATGATGATGATGATGATGCCCGTGAGGAGCGTCATCGCGCTTGAGGGACGGCTCCTTCTCCTTCTTCGCCTTGTCCTCGCGCAACTGGCGCAGGGTGTTGTTTTCGAGCACAAATTCAAAGTGCGTGCGGAGGCCCTCCTTCATCTCGTTCTGCCAAAACTTGACCACCGCCTGCTCGTGCCCACGCGGACGAGGTGAGCCGACACGACGCGGCTTCGCGAAAAGAACGAAGGCGGGGAGGGAAAGTGCGAACCATGAGCGGGCCTTGGCCCAGGAGGAGGTTGAGGAACTCAAGGACGCACTTGCGGTACACGTTCTGGGTGAGCTCCGACGTGGAGTTGACCTCGCGCAACCGCGCGCGGAGCTTGTTCTTGACCACGCGCCCGAGCATCTCGTGGATGATGATCTTCTTGACCTTCTTGCACGTCACGTAGTTGCACACCCGCCCGAGATATCTACAGTTGATCCCTGCAGGTATTTCAAACGCGTGGTGAGGAATTCCAAACATATTCCTTATTTTTGCAATAAATAAATCCTGTTCAAAAATGTACCCTCCATGTGAAGGAGCTCGGTGAGCTGAGCCTCGATGTCGATCTTGCCAGCGTGGCTGCCCAGCAGGATGTCCGACGAGGACTCGTTGAGGACTTGCTGCTCGTCGAGCCAGCGCGCAAAGGCCGGGATCGTGGTGTTCAGCAGGCAGTCCGTCGCCTCTTTGACCTCGGCATTGTGGCCCTCCTGCAACAATAAATACATAAAAAATGAATATTAATCATTAAAAGAATTAAAGAGAAAAAAAACAAACTAAGACATTAATTAATTGTTTGCGGAAAACGCACAGAGGTGTTTTCGCGGCCGCCAAAGCGCGAGAAAGCGTCGGAGGAGAGCGGCTTCGGGTAGGTCTTGATGAACTCTGGCCGGAAGAGGCGGTACAAGTACGTCCGCAACACGCCCTCCTCAGCCGTCGGCGGGAACACTGAGTGCCGGTAACCCACAAGCACACGCTGATCAGCCGACATTGCGTACATCATCATCATCGCTAAGTGAGGAAGGGGAACGAGACGTACCTCGCGCAAAGTCGAGCACGTAGTAGCGGCCGTCCTGCCAGCTGCGATGGCCCTCGATGTCGGCGGGCCCGTAGAGGAACTGGCGGGAGGACTGCACGCCCGCCATGTGGCCCTTGAGGTTGAGCCGCGCCGCTGCCTGCTTCATGAACGCGTTCAACCGCGCGTCCGAGGCATGAACCGTGGTGCCGCCGTCGCAGGAGCCGTAGCAGAGAGTGGTCTTGTCGATCGGGAGGATGGACACGCACACCAGGCGATAGCCGCGATAGTCGATCTGGTGTCGACACAAGCACATAATCAGAAATAAGCAAAAGAACAAAACAAAAACAAAAAAACACAAAAAAAAAAAAACATACTAGCGCCATGAGAGGCACGGAGAGGCCCTCGCAGAGGTAGTATCGCATGGCGCCCTTGAGCTCGTGCCCGGCCGCCTTCCTGGACGTTCATCAAATATCAAGGAGAGCGGTCAGCGGCGTGGCGCGGAAAGAAATCAGGCCCAAGGCATGCGCGTGCGCGTACATAGCATTGCCGTCGCTGCTGTAGAGCTTGACCCAGTCGGTGGCGAACTTGAACAGGATGCCGTGGTAGATGTACTTCTGGCCGCCCGCCTCCCCGCCCACCTGCACCGCCTCTGCTCTCATGATCGTCGTCAGCATCAGGGCGAGGGCCATCATCATCATCACCGCCATCGGGGTGCAAGGAAGAGGCGAGGGAAGCGCACGGATGGTCTTGTATTGGTTGGGCAGGTTCTTCTCGCTGATGATGATCTTGCCGCACGTCTTGGCCGTGTGCTGGAAGTCAGCCGCCAGCGCGCTGAGCCGCTCGAATTTTTCCAGCTGCGACCAACAACCAATGAGCAAAATAGACAATCTGGAAGATAAAAGAAATAAATAGAATAGAATAGAACAACGCACTTGCTGTTGCTCGTCGTCCTGGGGCAGCTCGAGGATCCGCTGAAACTCGGCGTTCCAGGCCATCGGATACCCGCAGCGGCCGCTCTCGACGACCTCAGCGCTGGTCGTCCGCGGCCCTCGTCGGCTTGCCGAGCTCGCCCCGCTCCATCCGCGCGACAGCGGGCCGCGCAGCGACGACGATGACGACGAGGTGCCCATCAGCGCGGCGGGCGGGCGCGCGCGTCGGTGGAGGTCGCGATTCCTGGCGGGCTCCTCGCTGCCAGTGCCCTGTGGCGGGCCCACGATGGACGGCCGCTGGCGAGGCCTGCCGGACTGCGCGGCGTTGGCGTAGCTCTCGGGCCCAACCTCAGCCTCTGCTTCGGCTTCGGCCTCGTCGTCGAGCGCCGCCGACGACGAGCTGTGGTCATCGTCGGTGGCGCGGTCCATGTAGCTCTCGTCGTGGCGCGCCTGCCTTCTCGTCCGCCGGCCTTTCTCTGTACAAGCCGTCCGAGGAAGGGGTGAGATGACAACGCCATGCTTGCGAGGACGTCGCGTGACAACAACGACGCACTTTTCTTGCCTCGCGAGGCGACGGGCTCCCCCGAGACCGCCTTGCTGCTGCTGTAGGTCGTGCCGCCGTCGCCACTGCCGGCTCCGCCGCCCTGCAGACCGTGAGCAAGTTCGACGGCGGTGTAGACCGGCTTGGCTTCTTGGCGAGGCCTGCGGCCGTCGTTGCCGTTCGTCTTGCGCGGAGGGGCAACGGGCACAAGGCTGCACATACGCACGACAACGGTAGTCTCAGCCGTCCGCGAGCGAGCCAGGAAGAGAAGAAGCAAGGCTGCGTACTTAAAGCTCTTGTCGCACGCCAGATAGCCCTCCTGCTCCTGCTCCTGCGTGAGCTCGAGCTCGTGCTGACGACTGGCTGACGTCAGGTCACCGCCGTCGCCGTCATAGTCCTCATCGTCAATGTAAAAGCCGCGAGCACCCCCGGCCGGGAGACTGAGATGCGGCGCCGCGGTGGTCGTGGCCCGCAGGTCAGGCCCAACGGGCAGCGCGCCATCCACTTCGAGGTAGGACGCGAGCGCCTGTGTGCGCGTGCGCACGTGAGTGCCGGCCGCCTCTCTCGGCTGCGCGCAAGCGATGCTGCAACGCACCTGCGGGGGCTGGCGGCCGACCGGCGGCTGCTGCTGCTGCGATGGCCTGCCGTAGACGTCCACGAACTTATCGTCACTACTGTTGTAGACACTCAAACCCTCACCTGCCAACACATAAGCGCCAACAGGTCAACAGCAAGAACCAGAAGGACAGGAAGAAGAATGACAAGAATGCCAGCCATAAGAAGTGAGATGGGCGGTACCGCGACGAATGGAGGCCATGTAGTAGGCGTAAGGCGAGAAGTCGTCGACCCGCGACAGCGTCATGATCTGCTCCTCCTCTTCCACGCCCTCCTCCTCCTCCTCCTCCGCTTCCCGCTCGTCATCGTTGTCGTTGTTGTCGTAGCCAAGCGCCGCGGCTTTTCGTCGTGGCCGGTCCTCCCTCTCGGCACCGCGCCGCTCAACGCCAACACCACGCGGCTGTTGGACCGTCGCGAACTCTTCGCTCTCAGTCCTCTCTGCGGCGCTGCTCTGTCGGCCATCGCTCTCGCTCTCCCCCTCGCTGGCTCCCTCTCGCGGTTGCGGCTTGGCTCGACGCTTCCGTCGCTTTCGTTCTTTCTTTTCGTTTCGTTCTTCCGCCGCGGGCGTTGCAGGAGCCACGGCCTGGCTCGCCTGACGCTGTGCACTGCTGTTGCCGTTGGTGCTCGTTTGGTTGGCATAGCCCGACGTCGCGTATGATGGCGACGCGACGGCGGCGTAGCTGAGCGCGGGTGAAGCCGCCGTCTGCTGTTGGCGAGGCTGGGGCCGCTTAAAGTTGCCTACAGCTGATGTGTTGGATGCACCGCTCGCTGTTGGCTCGCTGTGTTCGCCGTCGGCTGGGCCGCTTGCTGCTGACTTCGACTTCATATCGTGAGTGCCCTCTTCGCTGTTGGCGGTGTCGGCCGCTGGCTGTGAGTTGGTTTTGGCGTCTGGAAGGTCGACGTCAGATGCGTGGTGGTCGCGGCCCCTAGAGCTGCTCGGATCTGATTCGGGTGGAGCAGCTGCTGTGGATGTTTGGCGATTGCCCCGTGCCCGCCTCTTCTTTCCCTCTCTTTTCCTCCCCGCAATGCGATTAATCGTCGCTGACTCTTCTGCTGCCGCTGCTGCTTTTCGGCGAGCGAGGATGCGAAATGTAACATAAATCAAGAGTTGCAGATGCACAAACACTACCACGACGAGCACTACAAACCACATGCCGTGCGCAGCTGCCAAATGCAGAGATGTGTGGATTTGTTCTATGGGATGGATGGATCGAAAAACGTACAGGCGTTGTTTCTGTGAACCAGTGACAGGGAAGAAGACCACCCAGAGCTCGCCTCAAAACACCATCCACGACCCGATTTCGATCAATGTGGCCAACCTACCGCGCTATTGTGGTTTGGCGCCAAAATATTTGCAGAATGCTCGCCCAATCGCAAGGCTACCGGTTCGAGTTCTGTCGCAGCAATTTGAAGCCCTGAAACTTTTGTCGACCGGAACGAACGCACCCAGCCACTCTTCATCACCACCGGCTCATGGAGAGGCGGGCTGGTGGCCCACCCATGACACCTCCCCCGCGAGGGCGGAAATTGACGCTGATGTCGGTCACGGCCACAGCCACCATGACGCGAAGCGAGGCGACGCGCCAAGTGTGGTCTGCCGCAGAGGAAACGCCCGCGACCCAACTGGCCGAGCTGCCAGAGGAAGTCCTTCTGGCTATTTTGGCGCACCTTGACGGACGCGACCTCGTAGCCATGACTGCCGTCAATACCTTCATCCGGCGTCTCGCCCTCGAAGACTCGTACCTTCTTCTCTCTTTTTTGATTGAGCTCTTCTTTATTCTTTATTTCGCGTTTTTACGTTCATCTCCAGGCTGTGGCGGGTAAAGTGCCGCAACCCGCAACGTAAACAACTGAACCACAGCTGGCGAGACCACTTCATCCTCGAGAACACGCCGCACCCACACCGACTCAAGCAGATAAGGTGCGGCTACTTCCTCGCGTTCTGCTCTTCACACCACCTGCATGACAAGGCGGCACGTACGACGTTGTGCTGCGCAGGGAGACGGCGTGCAAGGTGAACTTTGTCCCCAAACCACCGACCTACAAGCGGCCCATCACGATCCTCTTCTTTGGCGAAGAAGCCTCTGGCCGGGTGCGTCTGCGGCCGCCCCGCCACTTTTGGGCCAAAGTTGCTGACTCAACAACGAGGACGTCCTCGTCATCTTCACCAGCGCTCGCTGATCGACAGGCTGCTGTACGACACGTTTGATAACAACATTGGAAGCCCAGGCCGCTACTTTCCTCCCGACGTACGTCTCGAGACCTCTCTCGCCGTCTCATCCCTCGCTCCTCATGACGAAGCACGTTCCCTTGCCGTGTGCAGGTCAAGTTCTGCCTGGTGAATGAAACGATCCTCATTCCCGTCCGATTCGTACGTCATCAGAAAACGCCTCTCAAGCAGGCCCGTGGGTGGTGACGAGGCAGGGCGGGGAGGCCGCACGCGCGACTGAACGCTGCGCCATGGGGGCGGCGGGACGGACAGACGCGGCCGGGCGATGGCTCGCTCTCGGAACAATTCAACCTGTGGCGCGGCATCGATGCGGCCGTGCTTGTGTGCGATCCGACCAACGAAAAGTCTGTACAGCATCTGCTCCTTTGGCTCGGGGTACGAACTCGCCAAGTCAACCTACCGGTTCTTCTGCTGCTCGACTTGTTGTGCTTTTCTGTTGATGTCTGGCATTCTTCCCCTTGTCAGGAAGCCGAGCGGTACCTCAAGAAACCGCACATATTCGTGCTGGGCAACAAGTCGGACGTGCACAGCGACCTCCACATCCAGTCCTCGCAAGAGATCGTGGTACAGGACATACCGGACCAAGAGAGCAAGAAGCAGCTCTTCTTGCGCTGACCGCGGGGCACACACACGCGCGCGCAGGCGATGCTGGACGACTGGCGGTGGCAGCACTCGAGCGTGTTCCTGGGCGAGTACATCGAGGTGAGCGCCAAGACGGGACGCAACGTCGACCTCGCCTTCAAGTACATGGTGGCCGCCCTGGCCCAGATCTACGCTGCGGCCTCCATGTCATCGTCGCCATCCGACTCGGAGCGGCTGCACTCGTCGGCCCCGGTCGTCATGCAAAAGACCAAGCGGACTTCGTGTCTGCTCTCCTAAGAAAAAGAAGAAGAAAAAAGATTGATGAAGAAGAAGACTGCGCCAGCCCTGGACGACGACATGAGAGCAGATCTTGGTCAGGAAAAGAGAAGAAAAACGCAAGAGGCGAAAGGTCAGGCTTTGGTGGTTCTTCTGTTCTGGGGTTGCGGCTCTTTTCTTTACCCGGATACAGTCGGGCGCCTTGCGCTGATTGGTCTCCGCGGCCAGTTAAACCGCCCACCGTGGTGCCAGCGATCGCCGTTTCCGGGAGACAACCGCGAACACACGAGGGTGAGTCGACCAACCGAAGTAGTGCGCTCAGCGACTTCTACACACAGCACACCACACGTCAGACAGCTACTACGGCAAGCACTTGGTGTAGTTTTGCGCCATTCCCCCGTCTTGTTCAAGTGCACGACGCGTTTCGGACCCAGCCCCGCCATGAGCCTCATCTTGAAGAGGAAGCAAAAGACGATCCGGCGCTCGACGTCGGCGCCGCACCACCCGACGGTGGAGGAGCTGACGTTGAAGGAGGTCTCCTCGACCTCGGCCAACTTGCCTCTCACCAAGGAAAAGCAAGCGAGTGATGAGGTCGTACACATCTCGCCCTTGAAGATGTCGGGCAAGGGCAAATCGCAGACGTGGAGCCCTGAAGAGCCGCGCGCCTCCTTCTCCAACTCGGCGGGCAACGTCAAAACCGCCGCCTCGCGGGCGAGGCGGGCCTCCCGGATGTTCCGCAAGGCCCCCTTGAGCAACAGCCCCAACGGGAGCCGCATCGGCGGGCAGGTAGGAGGAGGAGGAGGCGACGAGCCACCCGCCTCAGCGACGACGCCTCCGCTCTGGTTCCCCCTCGTCGACTACCTCTGCCGCGCCGTCGAACAGCACGGTATGTCGACACACACTCTATTTTTTCGAGCTTTATCTGATTGGGCCGGATCTCCGCTTGCCGTCCAATAGGAGCCGACAAAATGGGAATTTTCAGGCTGAGTGCGAACGCGCGCACGGTGCGTGAGTTGCTGGCGGCGTGCGTCGATATCCACCGGAAGCAAGCCGGGGAAGAGGCCATGCGAAAGCTGTTTGCGCAGTACGACGGCGAGGTCGATGTCGCGGCCAGCGTGCTCAAGGCCTACCTGCGCGAGCAGACCCAGCCGCTCATCCCCACATCCTACCACGACCGGTTCGTGGCCGTGCCTGGGCCCGAGCAGCTCGACGCGCGCCTCGAGCAGCTCGCCCAGCTCGTCGCCTCCTTGCCGACCGAGTTGCGCAACATCCTCGAGCGGCTGATGCGCTCCTTGAACCTGATCCACACCCGCCAGGAGCTCAACCGCATGGACGCCTCGAATCTGGCCATCGGTGCGTGTGCGCCGTCTGCCTCGCGACGTGGCGTGTAAGAGGTCCTGCGCGAGCTTACCGTCCTGTCCTGTCTTGCCGTGTTGGACGTGCAGTGTTTGCGCCGTCGGTGCTGCGCGCAGAGACCGAGGGACTGGATATCATGAAGATCCGCGCCCAGTGCCAGGTCATCGAGACCTTCATTCTCCACCACGACCGCCTCTTCACCGCCGCGCTGCAGCCCGAGGATGAGGTCGAGTCCGTCCTGGACGCCGCCTGCGAGGCGATGGCGGCCGACCAGCAGCAACAGAAAGACGCACACGAGACGAGCAGCGAGTTTGAGCGGGTGGTGCTCGAGTTGACCGGCGAGCCGGCCGGCGAGGTCTCTCCCACGCACGTGGACCACCGGTGGGAGAAGACGCACATCAGCGCGTTTTCCTACGTGAGCTGCAGCTGCTGCCACAAGGCCATCTACGGCATCCGACACACGGCCTTCCAGTGCCTTGGTACGCGGCCACGTCCCAACGGCTCTCTCTGGGCCCAAGGGCCTTTCTCTGACTTGGCGCCAATCACCAGAATGCGAGGAATTTGCGCACAGCAAGTGCAGCGGCAAGGTGGACAGCACGTGTAGCGGCAAGGCCTCCAAGCATAGCGTGCCCGTGGTCGTGGTGGTGCCAGAGACCGCCTGGCAGAAGCGCAAGTAGGGAGGTGTGGTCGATCCTTCCTGGCCGACGCCCCGCAACATTTTTGTAGAGAACCCTCATTCTTCTCGGGACGTAGAGACGTCCCCCTGCTCGGGCTTAGCTGTAAAAAGACTCTCTTCTTGAAGGAACGCAAGAACCTGTTTATAGCAAAGAGGAAGCAATTTAAGAAGAAGAAGAAGAAACGGAGCTGTAGTCGTCGGTGAAGATGCGGGCCTCGAGCTTGGCCTTCACGGCTGGCCACTCGTCGTCGGTGATGGAAAAGTAGGCCGTATCGCGGTTGAGCCCCTTGTTGATCATGTGCTTGCGAAAGACGCCCTCGAACGTGAAGCCCAATCTCTTGGCCGCAGCCTTTGATTTCTCATTCAGTTCATCTGTCATGCACATGAGTCCCACACCGTGTGCGATGAGCGCAAGCCCACACGAGGGGAGCTCCTTCCGACAAGAGGTCTTGTACCGCATTTCCACTCGACACGGCGGTAGTGGAGAACCTCGAAGGCGTGTTTAATCACCAGGTAGCAGGCCTCCGTGTTGACGTAGGTCCTCTGGTACTTGGGCGTGCACCTGGCGACACCACAAAACACATGAACGTGAGTTCCGGACGTCGAGGCCAGTTCTGGGGAGGGGAAGTGCGTCTTCATGTTGCAAGACAGCTTGTGCGCAGAGTTTGCCATAAAAGCGCACCAGATACCGCCTATCTCTATGCGGCGGTGGGCAGGAACGATGGACAAGTAGCAAACCATTCCCACCTTTTCGCCAGTTGGCTTGTTGATCACCGTGAGCCCCACCATCTCGTCGCCCGTCAGATACCTGCCAGGTGGAAACAGTCAAATGGTGTGAAAGAGCTCTATAACACTCTTTCGCTACATCGCGTCTCCAAGTCAGGCCAAAATAAGATCTAGAAGCCAGGGACGGACCGGAGCCAAGAACTGAAGTCAGTGGTGTCTCGGAAAGGCCCACGCGGGGTGTACTGCCACAGGTCTGGTGTGGTGTTCAGGGCAGGGTCCCTCCCCTCTCACAGCAAAATAACCAAATCAAAAATCTAAATCAAGATTGCGGGCCGCACCGACACCAGGTGGGTGGGAGGCCACATAAAGCTCGTCTACGTCAGCCTCGACGTCAACTGGCCGTAATGAAACGCGCCGTCCCTCGAGAACAAGGTCCTCCCGGCGCGGTGCCTCTCCTCCTGCCAGCATCTTTTGCGTAAGTTGCCGCTTGTTCCGCGGGCAACCGCCTTGAGGCGGTAGACCATCGGGGGATGTTGCTCAGCGCACAGCAAAGGAGCTGTCCCATCAGCAAATGAGCGCCGACAACGGTTGCCATTTCATCTGGTTGGCCACGGGCTCGAGCAATATTCCTGTGCTAGGGGTTCCGGAAGACAAAGTGCCACAACTTTCAATTGTACAACACACTCACACAACACACGCCTCACCGCGACGGCCAAGAAGATGCGCGCCATTGAGGCGGCCCTCTACGCGTCGACCTTGGTGGTCCTGCTTCTTCTCGTACAGCATGCCAAGCCGGCCCAAGCCATCACGGTGGCTGGCACGGGGACGGCATGGAGCTCAAGCCTCTTCTCCTCCTGGGCCGCCGACTACCGTTACGTCAAAGACAACGTTCCCTTCACCTTTGCCTCGTCGGCTTCCACAGCGGTCGGATTGGCCTCCATGAAGCGAGGCTTCGTCAACTACGTCGCCACACCGGCCCTGCTGGCCTCGCCCAACACAACAGCCAATAGCAGCACCCAATACTACTCGATCCCCATGTTCGCCGCAGCGCTCACGGGAGCTGTGGACTTGTCCAAGTTTGCCAATTCGTCGGCGACCGTCGCCTCGAACATGGTGACGTGGGATTCGGCGACGCTGGCCCAGTTGTTCTCCGGTGACCTCCTGGCCTGGTCCGACGCGCGCCTGGCCGCGCTCAACCCTTGGGTGAGCCTGCCGGCCAACACCAACATCACTCTCATCCTTTGCAACGACACCCAAGGCGACGCCGACGTGCTCGTTCGCTATTTGCGCGCCGTCAGCCCCTCGCTCGCGGCGCAGCTCGGCGACGACGGGAGCGGCCTGCAGTCGCTCGCGCCCTTTGTCCAGGGCCGCGTCAAGCTGGCCTGCTCGACGGCGGCCAAGCAGGCCGCCCTCGCGCAGAGCGGCTGGGAGACGTCGCTCGTCTTTCTCATGCTCCCCGAGCTGGCCAACATCACCACGTTGGGACCCATCGCCATGGCCAGCAACAGCAGCTCAGGGTCGAGCAAGGTCGTGGCGTCGGCCGCCTCGGTCGCGGCCGCGATGGACACCGTCGCGGCGAGGCTCGCCAACAGCTCGACGGCCGCGATCGTGTCGGCCGAGCTGGTCAACAGCGGCAGCGCGACGGCGTGGCCGCTCGCGACGCTGGTGTCGATCCTGGTGGAGACCGACACCAGCATCGCCGACTGCTCGCTGGTCAAGGAGCTCCTGAGCTTCGTCTCGTGGACGCAGATCAACGACGCCGCCGTGGCCACGCTCACGTCGGCCACGGGTGGCTACGCGGCGCTCAACACCGTCGTGCGCAAGGCCATGCTCGACCAGCTGGCCACGGTCGAGTGCAACGGGCAGGCGGCCCTCACGACGGCCTACCTCGTGGGCGAGGGCCCGCCCGTGCCCACCTACGAGTCCTGGGCCACCGACTACGAGAGCGCCAGCTTCCGCCTCAAGTACTACTCGACCGGTTCCACGGGGGGCATCGCCTCCATGCTCGAGAACGCCGTCGACTTTGCGGTCTCGGCCTCGCAGCTCAGCGCGACGCAGCAGCAGGCGCTGCCCGACGCCAAGCTCATCCCGTCCCTGGCCTTTGCCATCAACTTTGCCTACAACCTCCCCGAGCTCCTGGACGAGACGAGGCCGCTGGTGATCGACTTCCAGACGGCGTCGGACATCCTGCTGAACAAGATCTCCATGTGGAACCACCCCCAGATCGTCGACCTCAACCCGAACCTCACCCTGCCGGCCCAGCCCATCATCGTGGCCTACAACTCGGTGCCCCAGTCGCTCACCTACCTCTACACGGCGGCCCTGAGCCTGGCGATCCCCGAATTCAAGACTGCCGTGGGCGCCACGACCGTGTCGACCGGCTTTCCGGTGGTGACAGGCGACCCGGCGCGCACGGTGCCCTGCGCCTCGCTCCCGATCCTCATGGAGGTCATGCGCGACACGCCCTACGCCTTCTCTGGGTATGCTTTTTTGTTTTTGATTTTTATTATTTTATTTTTTTTCTTTTAAAATTGTTTCAGAATGATTTGGTGGCTGATTTGAAATGTTCGCTGTTCTCGTGCGCGCAGGACGGCGTCCTACTTTGCGCTGACGACGCCCAACGTCAAGCAGGCGGCGATGTTCAACCCGGCGGGCCGCCTGGTCGAGGCCGTGACCGACAACATCCTGGCGGCCATCGCCAACGCGCCCGACCCCAACGCCCTGCAGGTCAACCTCGCGCCGGGTGACGACAGCTGGCCGATGGTGACCTACACGGCGTTCCTCATGCGCACGGAGAGCATCGCCGACTGCAACAAGGCCAAGGCCCTGGCCGACTGGATCTACTGGACCCAGAGCTCGGCCGCGGCGGCCACGATCGCGTCGGCCAACAAGGTCCAGGTAGCCAGCGGCTCGAGCGTCCTGCGCTCGCGCATGCTCACCGTGGTCTCCGAGATCCAGTGCAAGGGCGCCTATGTGAGCTCGATCCACGGCTGCGTGGCCGACGGCGAGCTCTGCTCGGGCCACGGCTCCTGCGCCGACCACGCCTGCGTGTGCAACCCGGGCTTCAAGGGCGCCTTCTGCGCCGAGCCCATCTCGGACTCGTCCGACTCCACCGTCCTGGCCGCCGTGCTCGGCAGCGTGCTGCCGGTCGTGTTCCTGCTGCTCCTGCTCGTGGCCGTGGCCGTCGTCGTGGCCATCATCGTGGCCTGGCGGCGCAAGCGGCGCGAGGCCAACGACTGGGAGATCGACTTTGAGGAGCTCGAGCTAGGCGATGTGCTGGGCGAGGGCGGCTACGGGCTCGTGCACAAGGCCATGTGGAAGGGCTCCGAGGTCGCCGTCAAGATGATGTTGGCCAGTGCTTCCGAGGACGGCACGGGCGGCGTGACACGCGCCATGGTGAACAGCTTTATCGAGGAGGCGCGAACCATGTCGCACTTGCGGCACCCCAACGTGGTACTCTTCATGGCGGCGTGCACCAAGCCGCCGAGCATGTGCATCGGTATTCCCCCCTCCCTCCTCCTCCGCTTTCGCTTTCGCTTCGTTCTTTTTCCTGGAGGAAATGATTTTATAAATGTTGCATTTTATTTTTCTATATTCGTTGCTGACTGGTCCTGGGCGCTGGCAGTGATGGAGTTCATGGCGTTGGGGTCGCTCTTTGACCTGATCCACAACGACCTCATTCCGGACATTCCTATGGCGCTCAAGGTCAAGATCATGTTCCAGGCGGCCAAGGGCATGCAGTTCCTCCACTCCTCGGGCATTGTGCACCGCGACCTCAAGTCGCTCAACCTGCTCCTCGACTCCAAGTGGAACTGCAAAGTGTCGGACTTTGGGCTGACGCGCTTCAAGAGCTCGCTCAAGGCCGTCAAGCAGCCCAACGCCGCTGCCGCGGCCAACAACGGCGGCGAGTTGGCGGGAAGCGTGCCGTGGATGGCGCCCGAGGTGCTCGAGGAGCTGGGCGACGTGGACCACTCGCTGGCCGACGTGTACTCGTTCGGCATCATCATGTGGGAGGTGCTCACCCGCGAACAGCCCTACGCCGGCATGCTCCCGGCCCAGATCGCCGTCGCCGTCATCCGAAACGATCTCCGACCGGTGGGCCACAGCCGGCTACGCGCCACCGAAGACCAGGACAGCTACGTGGAGCTCATGGCCAAGTGCTGGCATCGCGACACTGCCGTACGTCAGCCCTCCCCCAAATGATCACAAATAGTTGGAAAAATTTCCAGAACAAACACAAAACATTCTAATAATAATAATTTCAAAAAACAAAACAGATGCGGCCAGTCTTCCTGGACATCATGAAGCAGCTCCAGAGCATGATCGAGACGTTGAGCACGGGCTCGGGGATCTACACCAGCACGAGCGGAGGCAGCAGCTCGTCAGGCGGCAGCGTGCCGCACCATGGACGGCACCACGCCGGCGGGTCGGACACGCACAGCAGCAACCGGAGCGGCAGCACGCGATCCGGCGACGGCTCGGCGTCGTCCGGCCAGGCGGCCGTGGCCGGGCGGCAGGGCGGCGGCGGCCGCGGGAGCGTCGCGCCGCGGCGCGACGTGTGCTTTGTCGTGTGTGACCTGGCCCGATGCAACGAGTCGTGGCAAACCAACGCGGCCGGCACGGCCAAGGCCATCCTCCGCTTCGGCAAGCTGGTCCGCCAGCTCAGCGGCAACACCAGCGAGCTCGAGGCCGCGCCCGACAACGGCGCGCAAGTCAGCAGCAGCTCGAAGAAGGACAAGCACAAGACGGTCCTGTTTGGCGGCGCGACGACCGAGGGCTATCTGTTCTCGCGCCCGACCCTGCACAGCGGCGGCACCTTCATGGTGGCCTTTGCCGAAGCGGCCAAGGCGGCGCTGTTTGCGCTCCAGCTCCAGCGCGAGGTGCGCGAGCGCGAGTGGCCCCGCGGCGTGGCCGTGCACTCGCGCACGTCGATCCACTACGAGGCCGGCGTCAGCGGCGCCCTCAGCACGGACGCCTCGCGCACGGGCTACGACCCGAAGCACTTTGACGAGGCCTGCCGGCTCAACCTGCGCTGCCGGCCGGGCGAGGTCGTCTGCTCGCGCGCCTTTGAGGCCCGCCTTCGCGCTTCGGCCGAACCGAGCGTCGCCCGCTCGCTTCGGTGGAAGCCGCGCGGTGGCGCCGACGACGACGGCAACGACGACAGCGACGGCTTCTTCAGTCTGCACCAGGCCGGGCCCGAGGGCGGCAACGACGACGAGGACTACCAGGCGGTGGAGGACGCCGAGGCCGAGGCGCGGGAGTGGGACCAGGGCATGGGCCTGTGCTCGTCCAACTGGTGCCCGTGGATCATCAACCGGGACAAGGTGGCGCTCGGGGCCAAGCTCGGCGAGGGCAACTTTGGGCGGGTCATGGCCGGCAGCCTCTCCGGCGTGCCGGTGGCCGTCAAGGTGCTCTTCCGCTCGCGGCTCGACGACGCGTCGCTGGTCAAGATGCGCAAGGAGGCCGCCCTGCTGTCCAACCTGGACCACCCCAACTGCGTCAAGCTCCTGGGCCTCTCGGTCGGCGGCAGCCTGGCCGACGTGGCGAGCAACGCCAGCGGCAGCCCGACGATGATGCTCGTCATGGAGCTCGTGGCGCGCGGCGACCTCCGGCGCCTCCTGTCGGACTCGTCCGTCAAACTCCCGTGGCCGCGCCGGCTGGCGATGCTGCGCGACGCGGCCGTGGGACTGGGCTTCCTCCACGCGCGCGGGATCGTGCATCGGGACATCAAGTCCTCGAACCTGCTCGTGGAGAAGGACTTTGCGGTCAAGGTCGGCGACTTTGGGTTCGCCACGGCCAAGCAGGACAACGGCACGCAGACCCGCTGCGGCACGCCCAGCTGGACCGCGCCGGAGATCATCAGCGGGATGGGCAAGTACACCGAGAGCAGCGACGTGTACTCGTTCGCCATCGTCATGTGGGAGGTGCTCACGCGCAAGGTGCCCCACGCCGACAAGAACATGATGACCGTCGCGCTCGACGTCATCAACGGCCACCGGCCGCCGGTGCCGGCCGACTGCCCGAAGGCGTACGCCGAGATGATGGAGCGATGCTGGGCGGGCAAGCCGGAGAAGCGCCCCGCGCTCGACGACATCATTCAGTTCCTCAACGGCGAGCTTCAGGCCTCCTCCTTGTAATTGTAAACAAAAGATTAATATACTTAAAATACTTGAAATTTCAAGAAGCAAATTAATTAAAATATTTAAATCTCAAGATGGCTGATATTTATGTCTTCAATTTCAAAAGCAATATGAACCGCAAACACGAAGGAGGAGTGGTGGGTGGAGAAGAACCCGTGTTGATGCAGGACCTTATGGAAGAACTGGTGGCATACATCTTCCAGTTCGTGAATCCCTCATCTCTCCCGGCCTGCCGAGCCGTGTGCCGCACGTGGAGCAACGCGCTCCAACACCTTCTTCTCGTCATGCGGCCAGGCACTTACCTGCCGCTCCCCACTTTCGCCAAGAAAGTGGCGGGCAAGGGCTGGCTGTCCCTCCTCCAGTGGGCCCGTGCCAACGGCTGCCCGTGGGACGAGGACACCTGCAGGGACGCTGCCAGGGGAGGCCACCTGGCCGTGCTCAAGTGGACCCGCGCCAACGGCTGCCCGTGGGGCAAAGACACCTGCAGCCAAGCGGCAAGGGGAGGCCACCTGGCCGTGCTCAAGTGGGCCCGCGCTAACGGCTGCCCGTGGGATAGGTGGACTTACGTATATGCGAAGACGGGCGCGATTCTTCCAAGTGAACGTCACCACGCCGTGCTCGAATGGGCCCTTGCCAACGGCTGTCCGCGAGGTGTGGAGAACGGAGGAAGAAGGAGGGAGGAAGAAGAGAGTGAGCTTGCGTACTTTGGTGAGTAAAACTCTTGGCAATGTTCATTTCAATTTCTCTTTCATTTATTGTCGTTTTTTCAAGGCGAAAAGTTCGCCACTTCATGCAAAGAGAGAAAGAGATAGATGGGGTCGAAGTGCCCGTGACGGTGCGGGACCTCATGGTGGAGCTGGTGGCATTCATCTTCCAGTACGTGGAACCCGTCTCTCTGCCGGCCTGCCGAGCCGCGTGCCGCACGTGGAGCCACGCGTTCCAACACCTCCTTCACGTCACGCAACCGGCTACCCGGCTGCCCCTCATGGCGGCACCGCCACTCCACCGCGGCAGTACTCTAATGAGCCGCTACTTTGTGGATCAAATCGCGGACAAGGGCTGGTTGTCCCTCCTCCAGTGGGCACGCGCCAACGGCTGTCCCTGGAACACGGGCACCTGCACCTTCGCAGCCAAGGAAGGCCACCTGGCCGTTCTCCAGTGGGCGCACGCCAACGGCTGCCCGTGGGATGAGTGGACCTGCGGTATGGCGGCCTATAACGGCCACTTGGCAGTGCTGCAATGGGCGCAGACAAATGGCTGCCCATGGGAGCGCAGCGTCTGCAAGGAAGCGGCCAGGCAAGGCCACTTGGAGATGCTTCAGTGGGCGCATGCGAACGGCTGCCCGTGGGACCAAGTGGTCTGCAGGCAAGCGGCCAGGCAAGGCCACCTGGCCATGCTCCAGTGGGCGCGCCAAAACGGCTGCCCATGGGACAGGTGGACCTGCGCAATAGCAGCCGAGGAAGGCCACCTGGACGTACTTCAGTGGGCTCGCGCCAACGGCTGCGCTTGGGACGAGTGGGTCTGCAGCAGTGCTGCTTTTCGAGGTCGGCTCGAAATACTCCAGTGGGCACGCACCAACGGCTGCCCGTGGGACGAGGAAACCTGCGCCAACGCGGCCATGGGAGGCCACCTGGAGGTCCTCCAGTGGGCGCATGCCAACGGCTGCCCATGGGACACGAACACCTGCATCAATGCAGCCCGCAGAGGACATCTGGTGGTGCTCGAATGGGCACGCGCCAACGGCTGTCCGTGCGACGACGAAGCTGTCTCTCGGGTGCTGGAAAGGAGAAAGGGGGGGAAATAAACGTCGCCGAGGCCAGCCCACGGCTGGACGCGTCCGTCCAGCACTCCTTTCTTTCCTCCTCTGGGCGGTCTTGGGGTGAGCTGCTTCTCCTACTGCAAGCCCGGTACAAGACATGTCCGCGTTTCAGAGCAACCGTCCTCTGAAGCATACTCAGGGCTTGATTGGTTGTGGGTGTGCTTGCCTTTGCCCCGAGATCTTCATCTCATCTGACTGGCTACAACTTCTTTGTCACCGATCTAAACACTGCCAGAAGCTCAAGCTCTTGGACTCCACTTCCTCTCCTCGCCACCCTGGCTGCGTTCAAGTTTATCCATTTGATTCAGGTGAAGCCACCTGACTGAGCAGGCCAAAAATTTCATATCACTCGTGCTGATGATCACCCACTCGCCACAGTGCCACGGCGGCCTCTTCCTTCTCGGCGCTTACCCTCGTAAAAACTACATCGTGACGATGGTGGCGCCTGGCTTCCTTGGGTTAGATCAACCAAACTCTTTCGGCGGGGGGGGGGGGCGCAGGTGGGCACGCGGAGAGCTCCTCCGCCTCGTCCGTCCTGTAATTATCGATTTTCTTGTTGTATTTCTTGAGTCCGTTTCGTTGGCAAGTGATAATCTTCGAGAGATGCAGGCTCACGCCGAGGAACAACCCCACCCGTTCACCATTCGCGACCTGACAGCCGTTCGACGCGTAAACGACCTCGCCGTTTCCCCTGACGGCCGGCTCGCCGCCTTTACCGTGCGCCAGTGGGTACGCGTGCAGCCACATCAACTTGGTCAGTCTGCCGTCCTGAAACATACGCGCAGGACGGCACCACCACAACGACGAGCTTGCACGTGCTCGACGTGGCCCGCGGCAGCGTGCGGCGCGTGACCACCAAGGAGGGCGTGAGCGACAGCAACCCGTGCTGGAGCCCCGACAGCGCGCGTTTGGCCTTCCTGTCCTCGCGCTCGGGCTCGTCGCAGGTGTGGACCGTGCCCGCCCGCAGGGCCGATGACGACGACGGCGACAGCGAGGCCGACGTGCGGCAGCTCACCGACCTCCCGCTTGACGTGGCCAACCTGCGCTGGTCGCCCACCGGTGCGTGTGTGGCCTCCTCCCCCAGCGTTCACCAGGAAGCGCTCGACTCACACAGTGACTCACAGGCGAATTCTTGTCATTCTCGGCGAGCGTCTACCTCGACGCCCCGGCCGAGCAGATGTTCGACTTCACCGCCGACAAGAACAAGGAGGTCGCCGCTCGCGGTACGCAGTGACGTGGCGTGACGTGGCATGGCATGGCATGGCGTGACGTGGCGTGACGTCGGCTCGCTGCTGAACCGGTCTTGGGGGCTTGGACCACACACTACGGCGTAGGGCCCAACACGGGGCTGGTCTATACGAGCCTCTACGCGCGGCACTGGGACGCCTACGAGACCGAGGGCCGCCACGAGACCCTCTTTGTCCTCCGCCTTGCCGACAAGGCGGGCGACGACGAACAGGGCGGTGGCGGCCTCAAGCCGGTCTACCCGCCCCTGCCCATCGCGCACGGCCTCAAGGCGGCAGCCCCCGTCCCGCCTTTTGGCGGGACCGAGCAGTACGGTACGCGTTCCCTCATCATCATCATCTTCTTCTTGGTCTTCTTCTTCTTCTTCGACAACGTTAGTGGGGCGTCCGTGCTGAGTCGCACTGATGTGGGTGGTGTGCACAGCGTGGGCGCCGGATGGTCGGGAGATCGCCTTCACGGCGGAGCCGATCGACAAGGCGATGGCATGGGGCACCGGCTGGCGCGTCTTCACCGTCGCCATCGGGCCGCATGGCCCTGAGTCCGGCAGCCTTCGGTACCCATTCCCCACATTCCCGCTTTTTACTTAAATATTCATTAATTGAACAATAAATATCTTCAAATGCAGGAACATCGTGGATGACGTCACCAAGGCGCGGACGCAAAACCCGACCTACTCGCCCGACGGCACCTACCTGGCCTACCAGTGCGTAAAACTTTATAAATGTATGATATTTGTTTTGTTTTAATATTTGCTCTTTTCTTTTCTTTTCTTTTCTTTTTTCTTTGGGCAGGGCGATGGAGCGCCCCGGGTACGAGGCCGACCGCCTCCACATCAACCTCTACCACCGGGCCGACCGCACCACGAGGCCGCTCACCGCTCACGTACAGCCCCCATCGCTGCCGTCGCGCTCGCCCACGCAGTCTGACCCGCCGCACACGCACACGCGCACCGCACACACGCGCGCAGTGGGACCGATCGGTGGACGGCATCGTGTGGTCGCCCGACGGCCGCTTCGTCGTGGCCGAGGCGTCGGACCAGGCCCACCACAAGCTGTGGACCATCAGCGTCCCGGCGGGCGAGGTGGCCGAGCTCGTGGGCGCCAAGCACAACACGCGGCCGAGCTGGGCCGGGCCGGGCCTCCTCCTCTTTGCGCAGGACTCGTACGTCGCGCCGGCCGACCTCTGGGCCCTCCGGCTCGGCGACGGCGGCGGCCTGCGGCGGCTGACGGACGTCAACGCCGACCTGCGCCGGGCGACGCTCATGTCGGAGCCGACGTCGTTCTGCTTCGACGGCGCCAGCGGCGACCCCGTGCAGGCCTGGCTCTTCAAACCCGTCGGCTTCGAGGCCGGCAAGACCTACCCGCTGGCCGTCCTCATCCACGGCGGGTACGCCGCACACACGCGCAAACCGCACACACGCACACGCACGCGCGGGCTCACCGCACACACGCACGCGCGCAAAGGCCGCAGGGCGCGTGGGAGGACGCGTGGTCGTACCGGTGGAACCCGCAGAACCTGGTGGGCCACGGCTACGGCGTGGTGGCCATCAACCCGCACGGCTCGACCGGCTGGGGCCAGGCCTTCACCGACGCCGTGTGCGGCGGTATGCACGAGCACGCCCTTCCCGTCCCTCCCCCCACGCATGGCTGACGCGAGGCTCTTGTTCGCGCCAGACTGGGGCGGGCGCCCGTACGAGGACATCATGAAGGGCGTCCAGCACACGCTCGCCCACAACGCCTGGATCGACCCCAACCGCGTCGGCGCTCTCGGTTCGCGCCACTCTTGACACATTTTTCAAATTTCTTATCTTTACTACTTCAACTATTTTTATACTTCACAATTTTATTTTCGATTTAATTTTAATTTTAAGTATAATTGTGATGGCACAGGCGCGTCGTATGGCGGCTTCATGATCAACTGGATCAACGGGCACGCGCCAGAGAAGCTGTTCAAGTGCCTCGTGTGCCACGACGGCATGTTCAACGCGCAGGCCCTCTACTTCGGGACCGAGGAGCTGTTCTTCCCCGAGTGGGAGTTTGGCGGCACGCCGTGGGAGAAGCCGGAGCTCTACGCGCGCTGGAACCCGGCGGCCCACTGCCACAAGTGGAGCACGCCCACGCTGGTCATCCACGGCGGCCTCGACTTCCGGCTGCCGGTGACCGAGGGCCTGAGCGCCTTCACCGCCCTCCAGCGCCGGGGCATCCCGTCCAAGCTCCTCGTCTTCCCCATGGAGAACCACTGGGTCCTCAAGCCCCAGAACAGGTGCGCGTCTGTCCTTGTCTCTCTCTCTCTCTCTCCCCCAAAGCTCATGTGCGCGTGCGCTCTCATGGGCAGCATCATGTGGTACGACAACGTGCTCTCGTGGCTGGACGAGTGGCTCAAGCCCCAGAAGCCCCAGAACTAGCGCGGGCCAAAGGAAGGGCCCAACGAATAAAATGTGGCCTTTTTGTGGAGGTCCTCTCTTGCAATGTCTCTCCTGCGTGCATGTTCATGGTGGGAGGAGCGTCTCCTCTGCGGGGGGCGACAAGGGGGCAAGTTGTTGGCCGGCCACGACTGATGCGCAGCTTCGGCGCACGGAGTGGAGCGCGGGGAAGGCCACAACCCACCGGTCCAGGATCTACGCCCCGCAACGTCGTCAGCATTCTGGTCGACCACACCGCGGGGCAGGAACAGGAATGACATTTACCCAAAGCAAGCGCCGCAAGGCAGCGGTGTCGTTAGCCTCCTTGAAGAGCTCGACCAGCGGGGCGATGCCGAGGCTCCCGTTGCTGCAGTAGACGCTGACCGAAAGGCCACCCACGCGCAGGAACTCGCGCGCCCACCTCAGCGCGATCCGCGGCTGTGCATTCAAAAGACCACAAAAATCATGAGTTGAACAACAGGGCACGACACACCATGTGAGCGATACACCACCTGATGGAGGCAGCGCCAGCACTCGACGCGTAGGCTGTAGAGGTAGAGCAGGATCGACACCTGCACCGTGTCGGAGAAGTCTCGGTTGCCTTGCGCACACGCACGTACGGTCAGCATATTGCTCGCCTTCGGTCACTTTCGCCAAAGAAGAACCAGACGTTGCACATACCGGGACCGCCAGACTCGAGGTAATAGCGGCGGAACTGGGCTTCCATGCGCTCCATGAGGTCCAGCAGTGCGTGAAAGGTCGCCTGAAGCTGCGCAATGCACTCGGTCTGGCCCTCGCGCTGGGCCCTCTCCAGCTGCTGCTTGGCCAACTTGACGCCTGCGCACGCCCATACGTGATGAGTCACGAGCGTGTCGTCAGCGCCGAGTCGGGACTTACCCAGGACGGCCTGGAGGACGATGCGGCCGCTGTAGGCGACGCGCGCAACGGCGTCGGGCGAGATCGGGATGGGCAACTCTGGTCCGCACTGGCCTAGCGCAAAAAGCGGGTCGTACGGGCGCGCCTCCATGCGCGCGTACTCGCGGTGAAGTGCGGCCGTGGCCTCCTCCGAGCCCGTGTCCACCTGCGCCCGGATGATCAAACACCGCAGATACACGTCGCTGTTCTGTCGCCGCCGCCAACCATCAGTACGCGCGCGTGTGCGTGCGCCTGCGTGTATGCGCGCGTGTGTGCGGCGGGCGGTACAAGGGCGCCGATCTGACGGCAGATGGACGAAGCCAACTGGAGGTAGTACAGGTGGGGCAGCTGCTGTTGTTGTTGTTGAAGATGATCATGACCACCGCCCGACGACGGAGAGGCGAGCAGGGCGGGGCCGAGGCGGACGTCGAGGTAGGCCATGGCGGCGAGGCTCTGCGCCACGGCGTAGTCGGCCCGGTCGAAGAGGGAGGCCAGCTCCTCGCGGGCGCGCATCCGGAACTCGACGGCCAGCTGCGACCGGCCGGCCAGCATGGCCCCGAGCGAGAGGCCCACGTAGACGCTCAAGGACAACGGCGTCCCGCGCTCGCTCCGGTCCAGCAGCACGAGCTGAGTTGTCCGACAGCACGCGCGCGTGTGTGCGATTAGACCGGGGCATGCCACACACACACACACGCGTCACACACGCACACGCGCGCATGCACGAACCCGGATGCTGTCCTCGAGGAGGCAGGCCGGGTTGAGGGGAATGATGGCCCACAGGGTGCTCCGGTACTTGTTCAGGTTCTCGAGCATGATCGCAAACAGGTGCAAGTCGTACGCCGCCGTCAGCAGCGACGTCGTAGACGATGACGATATCGTTGTCGTCGTCGACGTGTTCGCATGCGGCGTACAGCGCGCTCGCGGTTCCGCGTCGGGCGCGTCAGAACCGCCGGACGCGGACGGGAAGGCGTCGTCGTCGGGGCTGAGGAGGAAGAGCCCGAGGAGATGGCGCATCTGCCGTTGCTGCTGCTCTTCGTCTGACAAGAAGCCGCCGTCCAGCTGGAGATGACGATGATGCTGCTGAGGAAGCTCTTGGTGGTGGTGATGATCGCCACTTGTCGGGATTATTGTTGGCATTGACGGCCATGTCATCGCTGTCGACGTCGACATGGACGACGTCATCCTTGACGGGAAGGAGGCGGAAGACCAGACGACCGGGACCTCTGGGTCGGCCGCTTCGACGCCTTTTAAGAACCCAGAGGCCGAGGCCGAGAGCGGCGCGGGCGCGGGCAGGAGGCGCAAGAGGGGCGCAGGGGCGGCGTCCGCGACCGCAGGCGGCAGTCCGGGACCGCTGCCGCCGCTCGAGGAGGAGGAGGAGTGGCGCGAGGAGCTGCGGCGCCGGCGGCGCGAGAGGGTGCGCTGCACGACAAAGGGCAGCCCGGCGCCGACTCCGATCTGGGCCAGCGCCGCGCATACGTCGTCTTTGGTGGGCACGCCCTCCTCGGCGCCGCAGGAAGATGAAGTGGAAGAAGAAGTGGAAGAAGTAGAAGAAGTAGAAGAAGACGATGAAGTGCTAGTGCTCGAGCTCGCGCTTTTGCTTGAGCCCTTGTTCTTGGCTTCTCGCCTGGCGGCTGGAGAAGCGGCCTTTGCGCGACGACCCGTGACCTCGTCCCGGGCGCACAAGGAGGACCGCGATGACGCGGGTGGTGGACCAGTTACCGTGGCACAAGAAGTAGAAGACGAAGGAGAAGGCAAAGGTGGGGGCGCATAGTAGTCATAGAGGACAGAGGCAAGTGAGCTGCCGCTGCGGGGCCCCGCCGGCGGCGATCCTCCTCGCCCTCCTCCTCCGGGGCCTCGCTTCCGGGAGGCCACTCTTCCTCCGCCCTCTTCCTCCTCCATCATCATGGGGGCAAAAAGGGAATCGGGGGGGGG